>JAGDQP010041886.1:3385-16740 GCA_022664845.1 Lepisma saccharinum | reverse complement strand
CATTTTTCATCAGTCTAAGGTTTGCTTTTGTGTTCTTCTCACCTACACATTCCTTCGCTGTGCTCTTAACTGTTTCACGAATTGCCTCCCACATTTTACTTACAGCAATTTCATTAATAATATCATCATTATTATTACTCGAGTAGGTTAAGATTTCGAACCTATTTGAGAGTTGGAGTTGGTAATCTACTTTTATGGTTGGACTATTTAATGATTTAACTTACAATTTCAGTTGTTTTGATCCCTTGCTTTCTCTGTTCGCCGTGCATAAGTTTTCCCTTACTTTTCTGATCATTAATTTATGGTCGGCGTAACTTTCCGCTCCTCTGTACGACCTAACGTCCATTATATTTGGTGTGTTTTCGTCTGTCTACTAATACGTGATCGATCTGGCTGAGAGTTTTGACATCCGGAAATACCCATGTGTATTTGTGTGTCTTTGTGTTCGAAATACGTGCTCTTTACGAGTAAGTTTTTCGAAATCGCGAGAATTATTAGTCTTTCTCAAGTGTTGTTGGTCTTTTCGTGAAGGCTGTATTTGCCTATAGTAGGTCTATATTCTTTTCCCCTCTCTACCTTTGCGCTGAAACCACCCAACACAATCTTCGAATTGCACTTCGGTAATCGGTCAAACAGCCTTTCTAGCACATCGCAGAATATACCTTTGTCGTTATTATTAGCTGCCTCGGTCGGAGCATAGACCGTGTTGCCCCATCGCTTGGAGATCCGATTGAGGGACTAGTTTACCTCCGAAATATTTTACCCCAGAAAAATCCTTGAACCATGTGTTACTATTTCTTGACATGTTTTAGCGTTGTAGAGTTGTCAGCTCTACGACCTCGCAGTAAAGGCAGACATTCAAGATGTCGTCCTATGTCCATCTCTGAGTCTTGCCGATGTCATTCATCTTCAGCCTAAGGGTGGTAATGGTGAAGGTGCTTCCTTCACCATATTTTTGTTCGAGGCTATCTGCCCCTAGCCTTTATAGATCCCTCTACTAACTGCAAGACTACATTACTGGTTTTGGTCCACCCCGGAATATTTCATATCTGATGGGCATTCCCCTTTCCGCCACCTGGGGAGGAACCTGTTGGGAACTAGTAACTCCAACCCGGAAATTATGAACAACTTAACGAAAACAAAATTAAAATGGAACCGTTCACTCAAAAGTTATAGCTAAAACCCTTATCTGGTGGCCGTTTTCCAATATAGCGGCTCAGGACGAACGGTGCGAATGCCTACAGCACTTAAAATAACCAGTTCGTTATAATTTATATGTATGCGTATTTTCGTGCTTTTACCTATAAAGTGCACGATTTCGTAAGAAAATTTGACTTAACCTCTTCACTACTAAAATTTCGGATGATTAAGAGGGTGGTTCATATATTTGTCCCTGACAGTACAACCAACTTTCTGAAAAGAAGACATGAAAGATTCGTGGAGAGAAGTAGCTGATGAATGTATATATGTAGGATAGCCGAAAACATCGAATTATTAAATAGATGTTTGAATTTGAATGTATTCATGGCATTTAGCCATGTCAGGCTCAGGCTGGGATATGTTGGGAAAGAGGATGTTGAATTGTAGTTGGTCAGGGCCTAGTTTTGCAGGTATCAATTCCGACACTTGCCTGATGTGTCTGAGGAAAACCTGAATAAACCTCAGCTATGATGGGCAGCTATTAGGATCGTCCCAATATATATATATATATATATATATATATATACAATAAGTGCATCAGCTTGTTAGGAAGCCTGATCTTTATTTTAAAAATCAAGTCCCCAACATATTTCAGGTGTAGATTTTATAATTTTATAATTATTTATAATTATTATTATTATAATCAGTGTGTACAATGTCAATGTATGGCTGTGACACGTGGACAGTCAATGGGCAAACGACTCAAGAATTAAGAGTTACGCAAAGAGTAATACAGAGCTGCGTGCTCGGATTAATGAGGGAAAATGAAACGAATGAATTTGATCCGCAAATGTAGAGGGATGTGATGAAAATTGCAAATAAGATGAAGTGGAGATAGCAAGGTGAAAGAAGATAAGAGAAATAGATGGAAAGTGATGACATTTGGTTTTCACAAGGGAAGTGTATCCCAATACTGATAATGCCTGCAAAGTAATTTTACCGTATAAGACTGCGTTTGCCGTTATTAGGGGGCGTTAAAAGTTTGGAGCAACAAAAAGACAGCCCGGGCAGACGCGCGTTGCATCGGCTCCTGCAGTTTCGGTTGGAACAACCATTTATTACCTAAATTATATACTTGAATATACGTGAAAGTGCTGACAAAAACTACGAAGCCACTTTAAGTTTGTCAGATATTGACCAGTATATGTCTTCTCAAACGTAAGTGAAGAATTTCTACAAATTGAGTAAACCAGAAGGGAGAATCACAATAATAACACAGGGAAAACAACCGATCTTTGCAACTTCAAACTCAAAACCATGTTCGCGATGTCAAATGCCATATCCAGTTGTACGGTACCCGCTACTGTCAGTAATCTCAATAATGTAATTGAAGTGCCATTTTACATCGGACACATGGAGTGTGCTTTTGAAGATTGCCCTGATGTGTCTTTCGTCGTATGTGGCTATTACGACCCTCCCTTCTGTTTTAGTCACTTTGTAGAGAACTCTCTAAAGGTTGTGAAGACTGGCCTATATCTGCCAAACCATTTGTTACACAGTGGAGTGTCTGCAGTTTTTTGTCAGCACTGTCACGTTTATTTAGGTATATTACTTGAGTAATAAATGCCTGTTTGAACCGAAACTGCGGGAGCCTATGCAGCGACTGCGTGGAGTGTTTTTCTGTTGCTCCAAATCTTTAACGCTCTTTAGCGGACGAACGCATGCTTACATGGTAGAATTACTTTGCAGGCATTATCAGCATTGGGATACGAATATATATACAAACTTTTGTAAAAAAATCGTACGAACCGAAACAATTCGCTTGTCAGAGAACCTAGAAGTCGATCATATGCCAGTTGAGTTAGTGAAATCAATGTATGAGGAAAGCAATTGACATTGATTTCTGGGAGAAAATTGTAGAAGTCGTTAGTGTGGTGGGCCACTATGTAATTTCGTGCAGAATCTTTCTTAAAAGCAAATACTTCCGTGCGTTTAATAGGGTCAAGAGTGATGACCAAAATGACGTAGGTTTCCATTTTTTATCCACATTATTTTCCAATATGGCGCCCAAGATGGCCGTCGCGAGTACCCACGCAAACCATGAACCTCCAGTTGAACACAAAACTGAATTTGGTTTCTAGTTATAGTTTTTTTGGGTCAAGGAAAACGAATTTGCTGCTAAATTACGGATAAGAGTAATAAATTGTGCGTTACTGGTATCATGGCGGCCGCGAATACCGCTAAAACCAAGAAACTTTCCAGCTGACCAGATATAAATGTGGGTCACTATGTAATTTCGTGCAATTTATATATTAAAAGCAATATTAGTGTTTCATTTGAAAGAATGTGTATTATAGAGAGGAAAAAATAGATTTTATTTTTTTAAATCATTTACTTGGTCAGAGTATTGCCGACATTTTGAATATGTTTTCAGGCCTATAAATAATATGACAATAAAAGAAAAAATACCGTAATTCAAAAAATATAGTATATCGAACTGATAGTTACTTCACCAAATATCGTTCAACTAATCTACAGTCTACTCCATTTTGATGGTTATATTTTGCATTGTGACGTCATAAACAAGTCGTTTCTGCTTCTTTAACTTTGCATCTCATCAAAAATTTACCAATTATTTAATTCCGTGCAAATGGGGGACTTTGTGACGCAGAAGTTCCCTAGTTTGAGTTCCTGTCATACCTTAGGATGCTTTCCTTTCAAACTATGCATTGTTGACAAGTAGAGAGGTAGCATTCGGGCATAGTTAAGGTGATCATGAGTAAATAGTACTTAACGAGAGCTTCGGTACTTTCCAAATGAAGTTCCCAGTCTCGTTCTCGTGTAGCTCGCAAGTAATTCAGAATAGCTAGCACTTGATTCATAAAGTTCTTCATAAAGATATGAGAGTCGCTGAAACCTTCTTCAAAGTTTTGAAACTTTTCGATGATGTGTTCCTTATCCATCATTTCTGAAACGCGTGATACAGCATCCTTAAGGTGGCATCTCTGGTCTTGAGATGCGTTTTTGTCAGCCTCATATGCTTCCGAAACCATAGCTGACAAGGCCTGCAAGTTATCGTGTTGTTCAGGACAAAACTGAAGGAAGTCCTCAACGTATAACTGGTACAAAGACAAGAGTGTTACAATATGAGCCTCAAGGCCTCGATACAGATGCTTTCCATTCAGGATTTGGGTGACTACAGAAGGAGAGTACAATCCAGCCTCCACCCAGGCTTGATCAATACCGCTGCTTTCAATGTATTTTCCTATAGCAGCCAGTGCCCACATGATTACATGGAGCTCCCCAGGTCGAAATATGAACTGATTCGCAATGTCTTCTCGTGATACCCACAGCTTCATGGCCATTTCGTATAGCTGAAGATCCATCGAGATGCACGTAACATGGTCTGCTCCCATGATGAAGCATGATGTATCCCTCGATCTCATGATCATAGTATACAGTATGCTGTAATCTGTAGGTGGCTGCCGAATCAAAGGTGGTACTAGAGATATGTTTGTGATTGTTCCAGGTGTTGAAAGGATGGAATTGAACATGCTCCACGTTCCTGGGCTGTCACTAACAACATAGTTCGAGACATCCGGTGAGTAATTAAGACAACTCAGTATCCAGATTAGATTAAGATTGTTACTTTTGGCAGTAGCTTCACGTGAATTGTTTATAGGATAAGGCATAACTTTATTACGGACTTTAGGATTGGGACAGTTGAGTATGATAGTTTATTTTGTTGGACTTATGGATCTGTATAATTAATCTGTATAATTAATTGGCGACATTATAGTTGGGCTGTTAGAATCAGCAGACTGAAACACTGCAAGTACTGTTCCATGAAGTGTATCCTTTCCATTTACTGTGTCTTCCAAAAAGTCGATGTTGTCCACTGCGAACCATACAAACTTTGGATTTCCATGGCGAGTGACCACTGAGTTGTCGTCATAAAATGTTCGCTGCATGGAAAATAATACCAACATCTTCTTTCAACGTAGACATTTTTTGGACCGTTGATATAGCGATATCTTTCGTTTTTGTGGACATCACCTGCTCAGCAAGCTTTGTTTTCTGTACGACTAAAATGTGCTTGTGGTATGTTCTCTGCAATTAGTTTCTTGAGATGTTGCTTGTACATTGGTTTCTCCGGAATTGGCACACCATTTTATTCGAGGATATGGAGGTATGTTGTGTGAATGTCATTCATATTGAGAATGACATTGTCCTGAAGGTCGAATGCTTGATAAATCGCATTCAGAAGTTCGATTTCAGATACAACTTGCAAAAGTTTGATATTTTCTTCAGGCTTCTTTTGGTCTATTTGGCGTCTACATTTAACAAGGCACTCCAAATGATACTTCATATCATACGCGACAGCAAGCAATGGATCATCAGTACTTACTAAAAAAAAACTTAGTCGCGCTTTCAGTTCTTTGTCCAAAGTCATTGCACCGATTTATTTAAGTTGTAATCCCATACTTGCTGTTGTTACCTCATAAAGGCTGTTATTATTATCCTCTTGACAAAGAACACATTTCTCCTTGTCGTATTTCAAGTTTCGAGAGGTTCTACCACTACAGTTCAGCTCTAGAGAACTGCAATTTACTATATCTGTTATAGCAGTTGGCCGTCCTCGCATTTTTCTCCAAGCATCACCACTTTTTCCTTCTTGTACTGCTTTCTCAAACCTAGCCTTTGCTCTGTTAATTTTCTCGCTACTGGTTAAATTGCCGTAACACGCTTTGTGGAATGAAACATTTTTATCCATCAAGTTTTCGATCGAGAAATTGTTTAACCGGTCTACCAAAGGAGCATATTCTTTCTCTCCGTACCGAACGCAAACGTTCGCACACTCAGTGACTTTCACTATGGCATCTTTTGTGGGATTCAGTATATAGTTCATATATTCCTTGTTGCCTAGGTCTGACATATTAGGCATAGAGAGATATCTGGTTTATTTTTCTTTGCAGGTGTCATTAAAGGTCCTTCCATATTCACTGAGTGTTTACTTCGTTCACATTACCATTTGTAAGAGAGGAAGGGAAAAGTTAAACTTCTTTAAACATCACGACAGGCTTAAATAATCATAAACCTGGGATTCACTGAAATATAACACTTATTTATGAATTTCTTTTTCAGAATATTAGTGAGGGCTGTTATGTAAAGGTATGGGATATGCTAAGTTTAACAGCAAATGAGTTTACTCTCACCAGAAAATCTATAACTAGACGCCAAATTCACTTCAGGCTTCAACAAGCAAGTTTCTTGTTTTTCACAAGTACTCGCTGCCGCCATCTTGAACGCCATGATACCAGTAACGCAAAATCGATCACCCCTATCCTTAATTTAACAGCAAATACGTTTTTCCTGACCCCAAAAACCTATAACTAGAAACCAAATTCAGTTTTGTGTTCAACTGGAGGTTCTTGGTATGCGCGGGTACTTGCGGCGGCCATCTTGGACGCCATATTGGAAAATAGTATGAATAAAAAATGGAAACCTATCTCATTTTGATCATCAGCCTTGAAGCTATTAAACGCACGTATTTGCTTTTAACAAATATTCTGCACGACATCCCATATCTTTACATAACGGGCCTCGCTACGTCGTCTAATAGTGGCTTGAAAGTTGCTGAATATAATATACGTGAGCTATTCGAAATAGGAGGCTGAGAAATAGGGAATGGACATAGTAAAATGCAGTAAGTTCGATAGGATTGCAAGTATAGCACTCGACAGGGTAAATAAACTACTGCCGCATGGGAACTCTGATATATATTTTTGGAATAGAATTCGTCATAAACAGAAACAATTCAGAATAAAGGGCTCGTTAAAGAGAAACTGCCATTTGTTACGATACGCTCGATGTTGCAACATGTTTTTTATATGTGTGGATGCTTTGACCGAAGAGACTGATGATAAGCATTCTGAAGATTTATTCTGAAGTCTATTTACATTTCGCTTAAAAGTAAAATCGTAAATAAATTTATGACTGAAATAGAAGGTGTTTTGCTTTGCGTTGATGTGAGGAAATCCTTCACCACGTTTTGGTTTCTTTTGAGTTTTGTTGGATGGGTTTTTCTTATTCTTATGTATGAAAATACAGAACTTCGTGAAAGAAAATTATATTGCATGCACAATTTTGAGTCAAAATGGAGTTTTTAACTAATCGTACACTGGAAGAAACGTTTGGTCAGAATAACCAAATTGCATCAACGATAAATGTGATATTAAGTTTAATAATTATTTGGAAATTGTCTTCGTTTTCATACCAATGGAGACTGAAGTCTTGCCAGATACCTTATTTTTTATTGCAACAGTTTATCGGGTCCCCCATGCGAATAAGGTTCTGTGTCTTTATTTTGGGTTAACTGGTATTTATACTCTCTAAGGAATTTTAAAGTTAGAATCATCTAGTGTAGCAAAGTTCTAATCTTTATTATTATCTTCTAGAAATAATTTAATGCATTCAACTTCAGGTATCAACATGAGTACGATGTGCGATAGCGAGAACATGTTTGCTTGATGTCTATAGGTAACCGGGAACGACCAAACTCTTTTTCTGTATATAATGTTACTTGTTTAGAGCCGAGCCACGTTTGTTTATTCATATTATTTATGTTCGTTCAAACATTTTTATATATTTTTTTGCTGAAATGCGAGTTTCAAATTTTATTATTATTTTTAATTTCAGGTAAGCTAAAATAAATCACTGTGTGAACACTGGCCACAGCAGCTGTAAGAGTAAGTATATAGTTTAAACACTTCTATATAATCATAATAATCCTCTTGGCTGGAGATAAGACAATAGCATCGATGACTGTAAACAAGTTAGCTTGCGATTCAACTAATTATTAATTTTATTTTTATAAAGTAGGTTGGCACACTGACAACTGGGGTGCTTAGTGTCGGGAACACCCACGTATTGTAATGACCACATGTATGTAGCGGGCTGAGCATGCTATTATAAGGCAGATGTGTCTTGTATGTTATATTATTTAAAAAAGAGAAAAACAATATAAACTACTTTTATTCTTTGAATTACTTATAATTATGAAGTTAAAATAACGAAAATATAAGTAAAGTATATAAGTAATTTGTAACTTTTATGGAATAATTGATCTTGAGGTCGAGAGATGGCAGCACGAGTTAACATTGTATATGCAATATGGTTAAGTAATTTTGTATTTTGTTGTTAAAAATGATTTTGATATTGTAAAACGTTACAATTATATTTAAAATGAAACTGTTTATTTTTTTTATGTTAAAGGAAGTCAGTTTAAAGCAACTAAAGTGTAAATATGATTATATGCAAACAAGTAAGTGTATGGCTAGGTTATGTACCTAGTAGCAAGTGCGCCCATCAGAAAAAAAATATACTATGCAGATAGAAAACCAAAATAAATCGTTTATATGTACTTTCTATTTATTTTTTATTAATTTTTATTTTATTTATTTATTGTCAACAAAACAACGTTTATAGTCCAATTAGTGTGTCGATATTTAAAATGTTCATTTACAGACATTGTTATTACAATACTTCTAAATGCCTTGGAAGACGAAGACATATATCCAATTTGATGGAAGTTCTACATTTTTATTTAGCTATCGACAAATGTATTGTCGCATGTCGTTAAACATTATTTTCAAAATTCGCAAAGTCCCGCCCGTGTGCAGTATCTATTAACGAAAATTAACATTAGTTTTAATAGTTCTCCTTGTGTTACAAAAATATCACTCTCCGTGATAAAACGAAGGAACTATTCGACTTTTAACAAATTTTAAGCTTAGAATTTGTGGTTAGAGAAAAATTATTGTTTAGTAAATATCGCCTTCGTTTAGCAACATATCGGGACAATATTTTCCTCAAACGTGCGTCATTTGATTGTACATATGTCTGTAAGTAAAAGAAACCAAGTTTAATAAACCCAATCAACTAAAACAAGTTAACGAGTACAAACGCATTTTTGCATCTCTCCAGAAGTCACCGTGCACCAGTGCACCGTGACGTGATGGATGTCGATGTTGTAACTTGGAGATTTCGTATAGGAATGTTTGTGGCTGAAGTGAAAGTGAAGTGTTGCAAACCGTGCGGAAATTTTGATTTCTGCACTTCAATGCTGAAAATGTTTACGTTTGGTGTGATTATTGGAGCACTGTTAGTGATCTCTGGAGTGGAATTCAATCCAGGCCCTACGTCATTGGATGACTTGTACAAAAAAATGGAAGAAGTGGATAAGAAAATAAACTTTGTAGAGTAACAAATATTTGAGTGTGCAGCTTCAAGTGGTTGTGAACGAACTTAGTGTGGCGAAAAAGGAAAATGAGGAACACAAGAAACAATTGTCTATTAATTGTGAGCTTTTGGATAAATTGGAAAACCAATCACGGCGTAACAACCTAATTTTCAGCGATATTGGAAATCGTAATGCAGTTGAATCTTGGGTAGAATCTGAACAATTAGTAATAGTTTGTCACAAAACAGATAAATGTAGATTTAAACTCTGAACATATTGAAAGAGTGCATCGACTCGGACGTGGACCAAATGCACCTATAATTGTGAAATTTTCTGCCTTCAAGAAAAAAATGATATTCTTAAAAATGCTTATCGTGCTAAAGGAACCAGAGTTGTGATTTCAGAAGATTTCTCAGCGAATGTGCATGAAACAAGGAAAAACCATTGAGCTATATGGAGGACGCTAGTGCAAGAGGTACTTTACACCCTTGAAGAGCTACAGAAGATTGAAAAAGAAAACATTAGTGCAAAGTGAATAACTTGTTCAAAACAAAACTACAAAGGTTGTAAGACTGCATGCTCAAAAGCAAGTTCTCTCAACCACCAGTGAGAATAGCCCCACCTCTAGTGATAAGAGACAAATGACAAGAGCCACCCGTTCATCCATGACACAGCCCCAAGGAAAAAAGTTTGGCAGAGAAAGGAATGTGAAGGTGAAAGGGTAAGTTTTCCTTAGCTGAAGTCAGTGAAGTGTGCAATCATTTTTCAAATATAACTAGTGATGTTAGTGAAACAAGGAAACCTTTGTGAATTTTTAATCAGAATGCTAGATCCTTGTGCGGTAAAACAAATGATTTTTTCTGTGATGTAATATCAAATAATTACGATATAATTACAGTTACTGAAACATGGACTAATGAAACTCATTATGACAGTGAACTATTTGATAGTAGGTACACTGTTTTAAGACAAGATCGCATTATTAATAAAATTGGCAAGTTAAAGGCGGGTGGGCCTCTTGGAACATACACTCTTTGTTTGTTGAATAGTTGTGATGATCAATATGAGTGTGTGATTGCTAGAATGACTGTAATGGGGAGACCAATTTTTTGTGTTGTTTATTTTGAACCAGGTTCATGTATAAATTTGTATGATAGCCTATTCGAATCCACTTGTCCACAAGGTAACCGATTCTCCTCATTGGTGATTTCAATCTACCAGAGATAACCGGTGCCGAATTATATTTTGAACAAAGCACATATTTAAGGTGTAGAAATTTATATAATTTTATAACTTTTTATGATTTGAGATCGTTCAACAATGTTGCCAATAAAAATAATCGCACACTACATCTAGTTGTGTCAAATCTTGAAAATGTTGAAGTTATTAGAGAATTGTTACCGTTGGTACCGGAATATATCCATCACCCAGCTATAATAATATACTTAGCTAACAGAAATATCAAGAAAGTATAGCAGAAAAGTAACACTTATTATTACAATTTTAGGCAGGCAAATTTTTTCATGATGTATCAGAGAACTACAAGCTATCGATTGGGAAATGTATCGGAATGTTAATGACCTAGTGAGTTAATTCTATGATATAGTCTATGAAATATTTAATAGGCGTGTTCAACGAAGATTGATTATCAGTTATAATCCTCTCATAAAACCCATGGCTGCAAAATAAACGAATCAAGCACTCTACAATGCTCTTGCTGCTAACGTTTTTCAGAGGAAAAATCTTGATATATCTCGAGAAAGCATCGCACGTAACCAATAAATAGGTATACTGGCCAGGGGTGGAGCGTGGGAGAGGGCCCAAAATATCACAATATAAAGATTGACCCGGGGAAGAAGCTAAAGGGCTTGACATAAATCCATATTTTGTAACAGGAGGACTCTTGTGCACAGAACATACTATGCATGCTTTACAAAATTGATAAATTTGCTTACTCATTTTTAGCCAAAAATACAATTCTCTTGCTCTTCTAATTGTCTCGTCAGTACCTGGGTGACTAGCATACTTGCTGCAATGCACAGCGTATAGGGCGGAGACACGAAATTCGGGTGTTACCCAAATTGCTTCAAATTTGTCTCCATTACTGTCAGTAAACGTTTTCCTTAGCAACCCGTGTGAATCAAGCGTACAGCCTTTAGCTAAATACTTGATTCTCGCCTTCTCTTTACTCTTCATAGAAGGAGGAAACATTTTCTTGGAGATAATATCTCTGATCTTGCATAATAATTTATTTTTCTCCTGACATTCCCTCAGTTTCTGGGGAGAAGTAAGCGTTTCCATGACAACTGGCGATGAGTCATCCTGATTACAAGGAGAAAATGGTAATTCAGAAAACAACTGCTTCTTTGCTTCTTCGTCTATGGCCAAAACAGAGTGGGACGGGGCAGAATAATTCCTTGATTTATTCAATTTTATTTCCCTTTTGCAATCCTTCAATTGTTTACTAGGATAAAGAGACATAAAAACTATATCTTCTTTTGGAAAATCAAATAGGTCAACCATTTTACCATCTCGAGCGCAAAGCTTAATGTAGCCTTGATCATCTTTGCTCTCGAGAGGCAAATTTTCTTTCACCGCCTCTGAACCTTCAAAATTGATGTCTTCAGAATGGTGTGCTTCTATTCTGCTCAGTGCGTCTACAAACATAGTTTTCCCGCTCTTGTGATAAATCTGAACAGGGAACCTGGCTATCCTGGCCAACCATCTATTTAAGACACTGGGTAGGGTCTTTGCCTTGTATATTGGAAGGATAGCCTCGTGATCTGAGAAATATTAACTTTAGACGAATTAATTATGTAAGCCTCAAATTTCTCAAGAGCCAGCACAATACTAAGTATTTCCCTATAAGTATTAGAATAGCAGGACTGCGTCTTGGTCAGTTGTTTGCTAGCGAAGGCGATTACACACATTTTCCCATCTTTATCCTTCTGATACAGAGCATAACCCGCGGCCAGGGCTGAACAATCCGAAAAGATAAAAAATCATCATTAAGTCTAGGAAGGAGGAGATGAAGGTCCGACATGAGTCTTTCCTTTATAGAATTCAGTGCTATAGCCTGCTCGTTGCCCCAATTATATCCAGTACCCTTCTTCAGGAGCTTGGTGAGCGGTGCCGACAGTGTAGCCATTTCTAAAAAACTGCAACATGCGCTGGAGCGATTTCACATTTTTCGGCGGCTGTAACTGTTCAATCATTTTTAGTTTTGTATCAGTACACGAGACAGAATTATTCTCAATTTTATATCCTAAAAGCTCAAAAGATTTCAAGAAAAAATAAGCCTTTTTCTTCCTAACAGTCAAATTGGCCTTTTCAAGCCTTTCAAGCACAGTCTCAAGTAGTTCTAATAGCTCCTGTTCCGAATCTTCTAATAAAATCAGATCATCATCATAGGCAATAACTTTCGTGTAATAGAGCTCACCTAACACAATTTGCATCAACAGATTAAGAGAGAACGGAAGCGATTTAATTCCATAACACCCTCTACGAAATTGAAAAATACCTTCCGAACAGATAAATGCAGTGTACTTCCTACTATCCTTAGAGATAGGCAACTGTGCAAACGCATGTGTAAGATCCAAACGAATGAAAACAGAACCTTTCCCTAGGTGCATAAGGGTTTGAGAGATATCAGGAATGCTTCTGGGACAACTTTCCGACATTGAATTAATAATACGGGAATCCAAAATTAATTTATGACTGAGATCAGACTTTTGGTGGATGATGGGAGCACTCAGATACTTGGAACTGCATCTTTCAATAATATTCTGATCTTCCATGTCTTTCAAAAGTTGTACCAATATCTTTCTCTTATCTTCTGTAAGTGGTCGAACTTTACAAGAAAAGGGGCGGGTTATTTAACTACAATGCCATGTTCCATAACATTTGTAAGACCTGGCAACTCTGAAAACGTGTTTCTATACCTAGACAGGACTTTCCCAAATTTTACTTTAAG
>JAGDQP010041885.1:0-16740 GCA_022664845.1 Lepisma saccharinum | reverse complement strand
ACAAAAATAGTCTTTAATCACTTTCCAAATTTTTGTGTGAATTTTTAGTTTTTTTATCTCTCTCATTAGAGCTGGCCACCATAGGTTGTCGAACGCCCCCGCTATGTCAAAGAATATTCCTATAGTATATTTACACTCGTCATTATTAAGTTGCTGAATTTTGTTACAGAGCTCGTTGATGGCGTCTTCAGTAGATTTATTTTTCCTAAAACCAAATTGTAAATTGCATTCATTAATATTTGGCCTTTTATTATTTATCTTCGCTGCGATTACTTTTTCGAATATTTTACTTACGACGTTTAGCAGGCAGATAGGTCTATATGACTTAGGGTTTGTTCTATCCTTATCCTCGCCTTTCAGGAGTATAACCAGCTTTGCCTTCTTCCACGTGTTTGGGAAGATTCCTTGTTCTAAGCATTCGCGAAAAAGCCTTACGAGGTATGGAGTCCAGATATCTTTGTTTTCTTTATAGATTTCGCTCTTTATATCATCTGGGCCTGGGGCCTTTCCATTTTTAAGACTTTTTATGGCTTGTTCAACGTCCCAGTTTGTAACGTTGAGCTCTTCATTATTTTCTTCCTCTCGCTCGGGGTTATAGGTCCTGGATGCTTCCCTCGTGAGTGTATTCTGCTCATTATCCTCATTTTCTAAATCATCGGGGAACAATTTTGCTAAGAGTAACTCTGTAGTATCCTTCCAGCTGGTGGTAAACTGCCCATTATCGTTTTTCAAGGTGTTTAGGGTGCCCCTCGTCTTTATTTTACTCATCACAATCTTGTAGGGTGTTCCCCATGGGTCTAGACTAAGATTATCCTCTACGAATTTGTTCCAGGTTCTTTTTTTGTGTTCGCGTAGCTCTTTCTCGAATTGTTGTTTGATTTCCCTATACTTGTTTAGTCTGCTTTGCCTCAACTCGTGGTCTCCAGCCGCTCTGTAACTTCTTCTAGCTGCTTTTGTTTTTCTTTTTAGTTTATCTAATGCCGCTGTCCAATACGTTTTCTTCTTTTTAGTTCCACCTTTTTTATTTGGGATGGCTTCTTCGATGGCTTTCTTTGTGACCAGCTCTAGTTTCTCCGTCAAGTTATGAATATTACAGTTTATGTCAATCTGTGGTAAGTGTAGTTTGTTATTAAATTTTTTCCAGTTTATTTTGTTTACATTATATTTAAATGCCGTTTTGTCTTCTTCATCCTCTTCACGATCTTGTTGTTTTAGATTTATGTTAAATCCGATGGCGTTATGGGCACTCGTTGTTGCATCTTCCACGACTCTCCAATCCGTTAAGTTATTATACACGTTTCCCCCGGACAAGGTTACATCGATGTTTGACTCCGCCCCAGCCCTGCCCCTAAATGTCGGCGGTTGTCCTTCTCTATTGTGGATGTTTAGGTTAAACTGTTGGATCATCTCTTCGAACATTTCTCCATTACCGTCAGATCCGGGGCAGTGCCACAGCGGTGACTTTGCATTCAGATCCCCCAAAATCAGTATATCTCTATTATTAAAAGCATTCAGAATATTCTCCAGTCTCATTACAAACATCTCGGTCGGAAGAGAGAACTGACAGTAAATATTGACCACTAACAACTTTCTCTTTTTAGTAGTTATCTCTAGACACTGGACCCACCTGTCCGAGTATTGGGCATGCTCTAGGGTTTCTATATTCTTATTGAATATCAGCGTTGCAACCATAGGATTCTCCTCCCTCGGCAGCACCGCCACGACATCTACCGGAAATCCCTGTAGTTTTCCCTTTCTTGTGTACGGTTCCTGTAGGCATGCTACGTCCACGTTCTCCTCTTCACATAGGTGTCTCAGCTCAGCGCATGCTAGTTTAGATCTATCCGCGTTGAGCTGGATGATATTAATCATGGTTTATGGTTGTCTAGTGTAAACGTAGCATGCAGGAAACTTTTCTGCTGGATTAAAGGCTATCCGACCATATGCCATGACAAACTGTCTATAGACGCTGTTCAGTCGAAAAGTCTCATTTCTTCTTTCAAAAACCTTGTCTACCAGCTTGAGCAGGTCGCCTGGGTCCGAAGTAATTCCATCTGATTTTAGATTAATTCTGTCTACCTCTTCAATTATCGGGAAGGTGATGCTTTTCCCTTGTGGGTGTATGTTCCTTATAATGACTCTCAGTGCAGCCGTCAGTGTGTTGGTCTCCTCAAGTCTCGACAGGTTATAGTCCAGTTGCAGGGTGGTGTACAGACTTCTGGGGTGAGATGCAATCATCTTTGTTTCTTGGTCCGTCAGCTCTCTCTCCCCTAGGTCAGGCATGTTCTGAGTAGTGTCTATTCCGTCTAATGTTTCCTTTTTCGGTATTTCTACGACTGCAGCATCGCTCCTATACTCCTTTACTTTACCTATTCTTTTGTAAAACCTCGGGATCCAGGATTTCCAGCTCTTCTTCTTCCTGTAAGTCCTTTCCTGTTCGGGTATAGTCTGCTTGTCCTCCTCGCTTTCTCCCGAGTCGTCATTCGAATCCGCTGTCTGTTCCTGTTTTTCCTCTGTTCTACCCTCGTTTCTGTTTTCCACTATATTTTCCTTAGTGTAGGAGGTAGGAGTTATAAGAAATACTTGCTCTTACATCTAGTAGAATTGTTTCACTGTACGCCAAATAATTAGATAAAAACATGACAGTACAAATATCCGCCAAAACATGGAATGCCAGGATATTCCTCTATTTGAAAAACAAAATGGTTGAGTCCTTCAGCATCATGTAGAAAAACACGGGATAGATAGGCAGAAATGAAATCCTTGTCTCATTCAAACACACAGGAAGCGAAGACGGGAAGCGAAAAAAAGACGAGAAAACGAGAAAAATGGAAAGAAAAACGACGCAAAACATGGATATAAATTAAATTTTAACGCTTATAGTCTACATTTCTCTCCCTCTGCGCCCCCTCTATATCCCTCTCAGCCTTACGTTTTTCTCCTTGTTCACAATCAATTTCCTTCAGAAGCAATCGCGAACACCAGTTATAGCGCTTAATTCCTTGAAAAATCTATTTTGTAATCCAAGCTGGGAATCGAACAAACGACCTTGAGAATGAGAGTCTTATACGCTGACCAATTAGCTACGCAGACCATAATAAGTTATTTGTAAAATCAGCCATTAAACTTGATACTGTCAGCGAATTACGCCCTATATCCTCTGATTAATATTAAATATTAGCGTATACCTTCTGCTAAGGTGCCTATATAATTTACTTTCTGTTTCGATTAATCATTTAATTAATTTCCCTGTTCCGGTGAGGTTACTACGGTCAAATACTTTTGGTTCCACTTAATCGGGGAAAATGTTTAGAAGAGAAAAAGGATATAACTACAGGATGTGAATCAGTATATTATTGCTACCTTTCCACTACAATAATGCTTTTTTATAAATGTGCACAATGTACAGCCAATTTGAGCAGATATTTTGTGTGCAAGTCTTGAGTAATACGAGATTTGACTTTTGTTTTCAAAAGCAAGGTAAAAGTTTGACTTTTCGATATATGGAGTAAGTCCCAGCATGCTATACTAGATTTATAAAGAGTAAAACAAGTAAGACTTATATGTTGACTCCAGAAGACAGATGACGAACAGAAAGAAGTACGAGGTTATCTTTGATATATAACCCGAAATATATGTTACACGAAATTGTCATATTTTATGCAAAGAAACCTTGGACACTAACATATTTTTGGTTCTATTATACAAAGATTGCCTTGAACCGTTTTATTCGTTAATATCACTTATATGCCTTGGCTTCAGATTCGGCAATTCGACATAAAGGATTGTAACTGAATTTTAACTGATATAGACGCTTTGTAGTACTGTAAAAGTAACAACAATTTAGTTTCCCCTTCCCACAGTGCACCAAATTATGCTTATAATTTCGTTGTTATTGTTCACTAGAACATAATTAAAGTATGTTGCGTTCTCTCTTATTTTTGCAGAAATTAACTTATTCTTCCCTTATATTTAATGGAAACATGACCTCTGTTTGAAAACTAATAAAGTTAGAGTATACTCTGTGAACAATCTGGAACTACAGCACTGCTCGCGCGAATGAAATTTCGTAGCATTGTTACGTAGCGCATGTGTAATGTAAATACAACTTCGAAATCTCCATTTCCAAGCTCCGACCTTGGGTAATTGGTTAAGGGGTCGGCTTGTTGAGTGAAAGGACCCGGGCTCAAATCTCATAGGGGTGCGAGTATTTTTCCATTCAAAATACACTTCTATCTCTTCATATTTATTATTAATAATTGCTTTCTTGCATTTTTCGTAGATGATCCTAGATTAGTGACCATTGGTTAGGGTAGGTTAAGTAAGGTCAGTTTTTTATGTATCTTTACACTTTCTTCCGTTCTTTTAAAATACATTTTCATTTGTTTATGCAAACCTGACCTAACCCAGCAAGCCAGGAGACGTGGTTCTGGCGTCGGCATTTGATCAGCGAAGGACGGCCGACGAGTGAGCCAGCGGGCGGGCCGCCATTGGGTTTTGTAAAATCCCGACGAGAAGCCGACGTCGGTGGGCAAATTTCGGACAGGGTTATACCTCTATGCTGACACCGACGGCCGCCCGGAAGATGCCACTTTTGAATCGCAGCGACCATTCACCGACTACTAGTTGGTCGGGACCGGCATTTGGCTTGCTGGGTCCCTAAATTCCTCTAGCCAATGGTCACTAAAATTTAAAAAAACAATTAATAATAAATGTGAACACATCGTGATACATTTTGACAAATTGGATATTGGAGCACAGGAATAATCTTTGGAAGGAATTTACGAAAGAGGTGGTAGGTGAAAAATTTAAGAAAAACTCTACGACTTTCCTAAGCTTGTAAGATATACTTGAATTCACAGAAGAAAGGTACGCCAAACATACGGAAAGCCATTGTGTGAATTAACTTGAGAATGAGGGGGAAAGTTCACCTGAGAGCCTGCATGTGGGAACACGTATAATGCATAATATTAACTTTATCACGTTATTTCATATCAACAACATAAGATTCCTCCTGTAAAAATACCTTAATTTGCACAGCGTCGCAACCTTAAAGAGTTTTTACAGGTTTTGTTCTCAACAAACGCTAGGATAGTACCATCAACCTACGCACTGGCCGTATTCTTCCAGTACCGACCCAGCAAGCCAAATGCCAACCAAAACGGCAAATGGTCGGGGATTTTGGTCGGGCCGGCGTCGTTATAGGCAGAACCCAGACCAGTAGTCGGGAAGTAGATGGGAGAACCTATTTGACGGATCCCAGCTCAGCTGGAGTGTCGCTGATTTTGTTTTTGTATTGATTTTGTATTTTCTAATTAACAATTATGAAATGAAATGTCAAAATTAGATATTTTAGGGATCGTATTCCATTGAATGATGATTGTATGCATTCTGTTCGTGGTAAAACATGAAATGAGGAAACATGGTTTACATTTGTTAAAAACAAAGGTTTCTGTATATGTGGAATCAGAAACTTATAATTTGGTATTATTACTAGCTGTTGCTTGTAGTTTCAATCGACTCGGAAGCCGTCCTCGAGTATCGGGTTCGATCCCACCTCAGTCCAGCATGTTTTTCTCTTTTTAAAAATAAGAAATGATGACCATTTCTTTTCATTTCTACTTTCGAGATATGCCTTTGCTTTGCTTCTTACAGAACATCAGTGAAATAGGTTAGTTAAAACCAGATTAGCCATAATTTTCAAGTTTCTCGCTTAAGCCATTTGTCCTGGGCGTATAGCATTGACCGGGCCACCGTAGCACAGCGTTGGTGTAGCATCTGGGAATTCTTGGATTTCATTCCAGAGGTCGACCATCCTGAGTTAGGTTTTTCCAGGGCTTTCCTCAGTCGCAGCAGGCAAATGCTGTGTTGGCACTTTCAACATAAGCCCTGGCCGACACCTTCCCGAATCCTTTCCCCTTCGCTATCCCGGCCTGAGTCTTAGACGCCTAAAGGCCATAAAGAAAATTTAAATTCCTCTAAACTAAACTATAAACGTCTCATCAACTAACTAACTACTTGGATTGATCAGACACACGGAATTACATAAGCAAGACAACTCCTAACGAACCAGTTATTTGGTTTCTGATTGGCTCATAGCAGCCAACCCCTTTACGTCTACGTAACATGATTTTTTATTTAACAACATGCACTGGTTCCCGTCCACCCCCTGTTCCCACTACATCTATACATAGGTTCATGTAGTAGGAACAGGGGACGGGATTGAATGTTGTTAATTAAAAATTCAGATTGTTTAGACGTGTGAGTTTCCCTGCCAGAAGCCAGATAGCTGGCCCGTTTAAAGTTGTCTTGTTTATGTAATTCCGTATGACTGATCAAGCCAAGTAGTGAGTTACTTGATGAAACCGTTAGACATTTTTGGTTTATTAATTAAAACGAATTGATTTGCTCGCCTTTTATTCTTTTATCTTAAGTATATAAACGCAAATCTTTGACATGGAAAATATAGGAGACTCGGAGAACAGCTATAGTTTTCCATGAATGCTGTGTTTTCATCATGAGAATTAAGAAGTGTCGCTGGTTTGGTGGTTACCGTGCTAGCCTCTTGTGCTTCGGGTCGCGAGCTCAAACCCTGATGAATCAATTTCTTTTAAAAATTGTGTTCATGAGTTAAAACCCTGCTAAACACAATTTCCTGATCTTTAAATTTTATTTCAAATTATTTTTCAAAAATTATTTTTTTAAATAACGTTTCAGCTTCTATTTGTGAGTTTCTGCTACCACGATATATTAAAATTTGATTTAATCTGATGCCTTGTAATGAACATTACGGACTTAGAATTGACAATGATTTGAATTTTATTGATGCCCTTGAGGCATGTTAGGCTCAGGCCGGGATAGGGAAAGGATTCGCGAAGGAGTCCGCCAGGACCAATGTTGAAGGTGCTATCCAAACATTTACCAGCTGCGATTGAGGAAAGCCCTGGAAAAATCTGTCAGAAAGAGATAAGGCCATTTCATACTTTTAAAAAGAGAAAAAATGCTGACCTAAAGTGGAATCGAACCCGATAAACTTAGAATAGCTGACCAGTGCTTTATCCACTAGATCTTGCAACTCGATACTCGAAGACATCTTCCGAGTAGATTGAAGCCGCGAACAACAGCTAATAATAATAATAAATTATAAGTTTCTGATCCCACATATACAGAAACATTTGTTTTTAACAAATGTAAACCATGTTTCTTCATTTCATGTTTTACTACAAACACAATACACTTATAGTCATCATCTAATGGAAGACGATCCCTAAAATATATAATTTTCGACATTTCTTTTCATAACTGTGAATGAGAAAATACAACGTGAATACAAAAACAAAATCAGCGACACGCCAGCTGAGTTGGGATTCGTCAAATAGGTTCTCCTTTGTATATTCTAGACCTCACAGTAGAATTCTTTTGCAACCGAATGCCGATACTTTAGTTACATAATTTCCAGATTAAAACGATTGGAAAATGGCCGGACTCCAACCTTCTCCCAACCACCAGGAAGTGGATGTTGACTTGCCTATTTCCCAACCATCAAGAATTGACGGGGCCCCGCTCTTTTCTCGATCATCAAGAAATGGGCGCGAAACTGCCTTTTTCGACCGAAGGCAATGGACGGGGCCGATCATTTTCACATTATAAATTGCTTACAATTGGCAGGGATTTCTCCTCTATGCCGACAAGTCATAGTACGACGGCGACCCGGAAATGGCATGACGACCAAACGCCAGTTGTGGCTGCAAGCCGACCATCCCCCATCTGCTTCCCGACTACTGGTCTCGGTACTGCCAATAACGACGCCGGCCCGACCAAAATCCCCGACCATTTGCCGTCTTGCTTGGCATTTGGCTTGCTGGAAAGGTACTGGAAGAATGCGTAGGTTGATGGTATAATACCGGTGTTTGTTGAGAACAAAACCTGTAAAAACCCTTTAAGGTTCCCACAGTGTGCGAATTGAGGTATTTTTACAAAGGGAATCATATTTTTGATATGAAAATAACGTGGCAAAATAAATATTTGTTCCAACATGTAGATTACCATGGGGAATTTTCCTCTTATTCTCCTGTTAATTCACACAGTGAGTTTCCGTACGTTTCGCGTATGTGACTTCTGTGAACTCGAGGATATTTTAGAAACTTAGGGGAGTCGTAGAATTTATAAAGAGTAAAACAAGTAAAACTTATGTGTTGACTCCAGAAGCCAAGGGATGGAAGTAAGAGATGACGAACAGAAAGAAGTAAGAGGTTATCATTGATATATAACCCGAAATATATGTTACACTAAACTGTCATATTTTATACAAAGAAACCTTGGATACTAACATATTTCGGGTTTCATCATACAAAGATTTCTTTAGTATAGTATGCTGGGACTTACTCCATATGTCGAAAAGTCAAACTTTTACCTTCCTTTTGGAAACATAAGTCAAATCTCATATTACTCAAAACCTGCACACAAAATATCTGTTCAAATTGACTGTATACATTGTGCACATTTATACAAAAGCATTATTGTAGTGAAAATACAGCAATAATATACCGATCCATATCCTTTAGTTCCTTTTCCTCTTCTCAACATTGTTTTCCCCGATCAAATGGAACCAAAAGTATTTGACCGTAGTAATCTCACTGAAACAGGGAAATTAATTAAATAATTAAACGAAACGAAAATAAATGGTATACGCATCTTAGCAGAAGGTATATGCTGATATTTAATGTTAATATTATTAATTAACTCGCTTACAGTATCGAGTTTAATGGCTGATTTGACAACACATTTCTTACCGTCTGAATAGCTAATTGGTCAGCGTGTGAGACTCTCACTCTCAAGGTTCTTGGTTCGATTCCCAGCCCGGATTTCAAAATAGTTTCTTCCAGGAATAAAGCGCTGTAAATGATTTCGAGATTACTACTGAAAGAGATTTATCCGATAAGGGGAGAAACACACAAGACATTGAGAGAGAAGGCAGGGGGAAAAGACACAGACTGTGTATCCTTAAGCGTTAAAATTTCATTTATTCCCATATCTTCCGCTACTTTTATTTCCCTCTTTCCTTCTCTTTTTTCGCTCTTCCCTCGTCTTCTTCCATGATATTTCTCTCTCTATGTGTGTGTCTGTGTGTGTGTTTTTGAACAAGATAAGTTTTGTTGCATTCCTGGATGATGTCCATATTATTATATTCCATTTCTTTGCATCAATTCTTATCTCTTAGAACTTTACGTAATGTAATTTCTGCCTGTCTATCTCGTTGTTCTGTAAGTGATGCTCAATGAGTCATCTTTCTTGCTGAAAAAGGAGGAATATCCTGGCCTTCCATGCTTTGGCGCATGTCTGTACTGTCATATTGATTGTTTATTAGGCGTACAGTGAGATAATTCTCCTAGAGGAAAACTCTACTACTTCTTATAACTCCAACCTCCATTTATTATTTTTAGTGTATGTACATAATATCATTATTTGATTCCTTCTCGTCGCATTTCATAGAAAAGAGGAGATACTACCATTATACGCAATTGTTTATCATACTCGGAAATAGGAGTTTCCTTTCCTTTTCACAGCTTTATTACATATGTTAATTGTATTAGCATATCATTTACAATGTTCAATGTAACTGTATACTTCTTTCCAACAGGGACGATAAAATAATAATGAGACGGCCGGGTGCGTGCTCAAATCTAGGATCCACTCTGTGTAATCACATCATATATTGCACTCTCTTCCAGGGACTCTGCCTCAGCATATCACGAATCAAAAGCGTGTTATTTCACCTCTGTATGAAATGGAAGACAATAAAGAAGAATCATCTGTTCTACACTTGTACTTTCCTATGTTGAATATAGTCACTGAAATTTACCAACAATGCAGTTCCAAGTTGAAATTAAAACGTTTATCGATAAAGTGCTGGCCCGTTCAACTATGACGAGTGGTTAAAATGTTTCATGAAGTCCATCAATCAAGCATTAGAAATGAGCTTTTATCACATTGCACTTTTGACGAAATACCTCCTGTACACGTGTGTATGATATTTCATGGTTAGACGCACACATTCTAGCTCTTATTTGTTGATCTTCTTGCACTGCGGTAGATGCTTTGTGCACTGCCACTTTAGTCATAGAACATATTGCGCTCTCTTGTCCTCCATGTTGTAACGCTTCATTTGCAGATCCACTTCATGGGAACCTCGTAACGACGACGACCAGTTTAAGTAGATAAGGGTTCAATATATAGATTGCTTAGAATAGGTTTACTCGTCATATATATGATAATTTACAAATATGCTCTAAATTGCTTTGACTATCAATTCAATTACAGTTCGGTACACGGTAACTACCTTAACTTTTCTCACTTTCAGACAGATATATTTATTCAACGTAATGTGGTAACCTATAGGTACACTGTAACTTAAGAAATTAGTTACACTAGATTCTATTTCTTTCCCTAAATGGAAATTGAAACATTGGAATATTAGTATAGTATCAGTCACAGAGTTCACTATCTAATTTCCTTCAAATCTCAAACAGAGAATATTTTTATTTTAATACATTTCTGGAAATATAAATTCACACAATATTTCAACAACCTTTACATAAGAAGTTACTCCTTTTTCTTCTTGGTAAAGTAAAAAGAAAAACAAGATCAAAGTTCAAGTATGACTCCTTTTAACGTACGTGGAAACTACGAATCAAACTAGAATATTTATTTTAGCACAATATTTCACATCGGTTGTGCGGTGCCTGCTTCAACAAGTACAGATACTTAGGCAAGATAATAAATAAAATCCAGATGTAGTGGATAAGATTTCAAACGAAGGCAATGATGTATTCCAGCCGAAATCAGAAAAAGGAAGTCCAACAAATTATTATTAGGAATAGGATTGGTGTACGCATTGGGACTTAAAGCTGGAAGATTGACTATGAGAACCTTAGATCTGAAGGCTGATCAAACAACAATGTAACACCCGAAACATAAAAAAACAAAGCACGCTTGTAAATTTTTCATGACAAAAAAACTTTTTAAAGACAGTCTTTTCTTAATCACTTCGTTCTAAAAAGTAAAAAAATATATATTTTATGCATGATGAAAACGAAAAGCGTGAGGTGCGCTCTCATATACAGTCACTTTATAAATTCTTGAAATGACGCTCCCCGTTCTTTTCTTTTTAATCATGCATAAACAATCTTTTTTTTTACTTTTTAGTACGGAGTCATTGAAAAAAGAATGTCTTTAAAAAGTTTTTTATTAATTCCTTCGAGTTATTTTGATGTTCGGATATATATTCTCAAGCTAGATGTTTTGTGATCCAAATCCTAAAGTGTTATACAACAAGGAGTATCCAGGCTAGTTGCAGACTAGTATTTATTTTAGGATAAAGAAGTGGAGAAAAAAATGGTTTTAAAATACGAGAAATATATAGAAGTAACAATGGAATATTGTATTGGCACCGGACTTACGTCGCTCTGCAAAATTTCATCATTCTATGACGGTCGGGATATGAGTTCAATTAACGTTCCAAGATGTGATGACACCACGAACCATTGTGAACTAAACAAAGAATGTAAAAGAACGACTAAGATCTATTTTGGGCAAACACCAAAATTCGGTTGTCACCGAGTGAGAGTAGCAATAGACGCATTGTAGTTGGATTAGTAATTGTAGTTTGAATATACACTGAAGTAGCACTGTCCTGTTTAAGAGATCAAGATATTTTTAAGCACTGCTAAGATGGTAAAACAGAGCATTTGAAATTGTAAACATTGTAACAGTTTCATTAGTTTTAATCCGTTGTAAGCTTGGTTTGTGTTATTTTGTGCTCGTATCTGCTGAAATTAAAGTATCTATTTTATTAAAATAATTACTATGTCCAAATTGTATCACAAAATTCTTAGATAACCGCCTTCTAAAATCGAAGGAATGAAATAAAGTAGAGTAAAAGATTCTTCTTGATAAATGTCTAGGTATATTTTGTCTGAAAGTATAACTGACGCATGTTTATAGATCCAGACCTTTTAATGTTTACATTAATTAATAAGAAGCTTTAAGCAAGTTTCTACAAATACATAAAGGCTTCTTGCTTTATGCCTGTATGCAAATTACAGGGTACAACAAGTAATCTTGTTTATCTATTCTTTACCAACAAATGGAAGGAGGAACTTCTTATAATTTACCAGGGTTAGTGAAACATAGTATGACCTTATATTTCCAGAAATGTATTAAAAGGAAGATGGCCTGGTTCAAATCTAGAGAAAAATAAAAATTGAACCCTATGACTGTTTCAGTACTAAGTTTCAGATGTTTCACTTACGATGTTGGAAAAGAATCGAGCCTAACATAACTAATTTCTTCAGTTACAGTGCACCTAAAGGTTACCTACATTATGTCGAAGAAATATATCTGTCTGAAAAAAGTTAACGTAATTACTGTGTGCTCTACCAAACTGTTATTGATTTGCTAGTCAAAGTCTTTACAGAATTTGTGTATATTAACGTATTTATGATGAGTAAACTTAATCTAAGCATAATATATATTGATCAATGATCTGATCGCACTAGTAATGTTATCGTTGCGAATTCCCCACGAAATGTAACCTCAAATGAAGCATTACATATGGCGTCATAGCTTACGTCACGAACAACGGAAATTGTGTCATTAAATTATGGTAATGTGCAAAAGGATACTGTAATGAAGAGTTACATTCATAAGGTCATTATGATTCCAAGCTGAAGGATAGCGAAAGAGTAAACCCTAAAATAGTATTGCCATGGTCAAATACCAGATCAGTGATCATACACAGGTAATGAACAAGGATGAGAGTAATCTCTGTGAGAGCGTGATTAGTCTAAATAGACAAAGTGTATCAACTTCATTCAAATGCCAAGCAAACACGCTCAAGATATTGTCGAGGAAATGATTAAGTGGATAAGGAAATTGAACATAGTATAAATAAGGAATCTAACCTAGAAAACTTAATGCATCAATACATAGGCTGAACAGAAAAGGGATTTTTTTAATAATCTTCAAGAACGTAATAACCAGATATATACTAAATTAGAGTGTATGTCACATACATTTAACATGGAAAAAGATGCTAAATTGAATGTTATAATGAGTGATAGTTCGATAGAGTTTTGCAGTCTCTCTCTCCAATGCTACTCAGATTGAAAATCTAGAGAGTGAGGTAATTAAAATTTGTAGTAAATATGATGAATTAAGCACTAGAAAACACGATTGAAAATAACATAGCAAGTGGATACGAAAATAGTTATAGATATATATGTAATATTAGGGGATGTAATGTCAGGATGAAGTAAGAAGTTGTCATGATAAACAGAAGAGAATTATACAAAACTAAAGTAATGAAAGCCAGGATTCAAGTTCCTCGTGTTCTGTTTTACCTATTTTCCAATAAAGACACCTAATAAGTAGATACGTGATTACCAATTACATCTGTAAACTTTTGCAGACTACGATTTTTTTTAAATCTCAAAGATATCCTAATCCAGGGGAAATACAAGAAGTTCCTAAATGGTATGGAAAAGTAGAAGAAAATTCAGTGGACTATATTGAATCCTTGACTGTGTATCATACAAATCTAAGGTTAACTCAAAGAGAACGTATGAAAACTGTAAATTCGGGAATGCTTGGTCAGGGCTGGTTTAGACAAAGATGTTGCCAGTGTGGCCAGATACATACTCTATTCAATTCGGTAACATGCGAGGTAAAATTACTATTCATGTGTTAGACATAAAATAGTCTATTAGTTAAATTTAATCCCTTGTGATACAAAAAAAAATATTTCAAGAAATCCCAGGGGGATCCTCGAACCAACTACCATAAAAATGATCTTTTTTCAAAGCCGCTTATGAGTTATTTTTTATATCACTATGGCAGATTGTTTAAGTAATCGTAACTAACAAATAATTAAAAAAAGAACAAATGCCTGATAATATTGTGTTTAAATATTTTCGAAAAAAACTAGCATGTGGACTCCTAGGGTTAAAAGTAGAAAAAGAACATCGATTAAACTAACCTGAATTTACAATAAAGGAGACACCATCTAGAAATTGATTTTAAAAGGAGTCTGCGGATTTTCGAACGATGTTCAATTTGTTCCTACATATGAAGTGCGTATTAAATATTGATAGTTACGTCTCAAATTATACTAATTCTGCATAAATTTTGAATTTCGAGGTGGGTCCGGGCCCCCTGTCTAACCTTAAATGCGTCCCTGGACTGTACAATTAGAACACAATACATACCTCAAATAAAATACTTCACAGGATATGACAGACCCCCGCCTCCAATAGTCTCAGAATATCACATTCGTTTTAGTTTCTCCTTGGCTATTTTCACTAATACATAATACAGTAGTTGAAATGCATGTTTGTATTTAAAAAAACAAAATATATAGATGCTAGTGGGGTCTATTGGACACTAAATGGCTCACGTGACGAACCACCGGAACTGTACGCAATTCCGCCATCGACGATTGAAACAACCATGGATGTGTATGAGAATACACGTCGTTACAGCGTCATCAACTCAACGCAACGGAAGACACAATACCACATGTAACCTTTGGGATCTATTGGACCCCACCAGCAGAGTTACGGGTTAAAGAAAACAACTCAAGTATTAAATATGAATCGCTGATTCATTTTTCCATATCACCTTCCATTCATTTAACACAAGTAATAATTTACCTTAATCTGTTTCGAAAGTAAGCATATTTAAAATTTTAAGTAGGGTGCCTAGTTGTGCGTAATTAAAGGTCTCAAAGCACAAAACCATTTATCACACAAAATTAACAAGCTCTCTCAATTTTTAAGACAGCACAATGCTATTGGTATCGTTATAAAGGTCGGTAGTGTTCTATCGCAGTAGGTTCAGGATGATTTTCGGTATCTGGGAGAGTTTCATAGTTAATTGCTATTGAAATAATATAGTGAAAGGAGCAACATTACATATTTCGAATAAGAACCCCCATATTTAAATATGGCAGCACTCATATACCAAAAATACTTGAATAATTGTGACTAAAGATATGATGAGTCTTCTGATTGTGGTTTTAAAAGTTTTTTATTCTTCTTTTCATCAGTGTCAATCATATGATTCTCTACTCAATAGCTCTTCCTTCTGTCCTTCTAATCTGTTCTCTATAGGTCCAGATTTGTAGTTCATACTCACCATATATGCTATCGATCCAGTAACATTTCAATTTTTGTTTTCCTGCAGTATACTATCAAACCTAGTAATATTCAACCTTTAACTTCCTCCAGGACTGATTAATTTTATTTCAAACTGCATTCTGTCCTCCAGCATAAAGGAAATTCAAAATGTTCTTTTTACTTTTATTTACATTATGTGATTCAAACATAAGGTACATACATTCTTGAATGACGATGTATTATCAAAATGCTAATTGGTGAGGAGTCTATCTATGTTCGTTTGGCAAACATCATCTGAACATAACCAGCAGTTGTTTCGACAGTATGATGCACCAGACTAGAACTTTTGACTTTAACACCGGTCAGCTTATTCGCTTAAGGTCCTAGCATCAAAGTAACTTCTCTCATTAAGATGTAGACTCTTTATTTATTACTTTGATTCTAAAACGGTGCTATTTTATGTTATATAGCTTTTATTACTTATACAATTAGTTGTATGTATCATTTTAACTACAAGTTTATTACTTGTTCTTCTTCCGTTTCAGATGAACCTAATTTGTGCCCACCAATAATCGATGATTTCACTCTATGCCTCTACTTCCGTGAAAAGAGTAAGTCAACAGAGCTTTGTAATAAGTTAATCAGAAATACGTTTTGCGTTTTATATTTTATTTTCGAAATTAGTTTTGTAAATTATTATTAATAGTTGGAAATATTCCACTTTATTTATCCGAGAATTGTGGGCTATTTCTGGAATAGGGACATAATCCACTAGTTAGAACGGGTGAGTGATTCTAAAAGTTACTCTGTGTTCTAAGTTGATGGTTACAGCCCTATATGAGATGAGCTCGGGAGCCAAGGCTTTGGACGATACCGGGAAGAGAACCAACCAGGAATGACACTATATCTTTGGAATAACAGCTCAACACTATCAAAGAACAGAGTTTATTTACAACAGAAGAAATATACAAGACGAAAATACATGTCGATTAAAATTAACTTTTACAATTCATAATTCAAAATTATACAAGTCCATCATAACAGATACATTTTATAAGTTCTAACATTAATCATCAAATACATAAGTTCTATATTCGTAAAGTGTTATTAGGGTGTGATGTTTAGCGAGATAGTGTATAATTGTGGTCCTTGGAAAGTGATCGCTTAAAATGCCGATGAAAGAACGTCATGATTACCGAGTATCGTTGGTTGGTGTAAAGTTTATTATCAGACTAAGTCGAATATATTATTGAAGGCACTATTCTCAAATTATTCCAAGTCCAAAAATTACTAACCCGCTGGATCGGAAATCAGAGCGTCCGAAAGTTAGTAGCAACGTCTCGATTTCAGGCCCAGGTTAGAGATCGTTGTAAGGCTGAGGCCTCTTCTATAGGTAGACATATCTGGCTGTGCTAAGCGTAGGTCACTCGGAAAGAAGGAGATTAAATGTATGATATGGGAGAACCCGGATCTTTGCAATATCCTAAGCGAATCCGCTAATAGAAGCTCTCCAGCCATAGACACTAATTAGCAACCATCGAGGTCTACGAGTGGTCCATACGTGTGT
>JAGDQP010041884.1:0-16742 GCA_022664845.1 Lepisma saccharinum | reverse complement strand
TCTACACTTTTAAACCACAAGTATCTGGAGACTTGTAGCGTATATAGATGAATCGTTACAAGACAAGATTTACCTTTTACAGGAAAAGTATAATTGATAAGAGAGTTCGGAAATGAAATTACTTGAATACATTTTTCAAATGGACTCTAATTAAAAATATATATATATATATTAATATGGTGTGTTTCAACATCACTCTAAACTGCAATGTCTTTCCACAATAAATATCCATCCGATGACTGTGATCAAGCCAAAACTTATTTCAAATTTATTATTATTATTATAGTATAAATAAAATGTGTTAGTATTAATTCTTAATTCAATATTGTGTACCATTTTCAAGCAAGTTTGATACTATAAAGTTTTTGAGAGGTTGTCTTGAGGATCTAAAATATGAAATCTGAAATCAAATCGTTAATAATTTCTAGTACATGACATTTCTGGAATAGAGTAATTGTTTTCAGTTAACTTGAATCTTAAATTATTTGTAATCAGTTACTGAACCGTATATTCAAAGTATGCGTCTGGAATGTTTAACTGTGGCAAGTTTTGCACAGTTAAATGCACGTAGGTATTAATTTGTATCTAAGTATACTGTTCATTATCATTTCTCAAGTAAACTTGTATCAAAATATAAATTTTCATTTGAATTCTAAAACGATTCCAACTTTACTCATTTTTACAATTAATAATGCTTTTCTTGTGTTGTCTCATTTTTAATAAAATATAATTTTTATTCCGTTGCATGTAAACAGAATAAAGAGAAGACAATTGGGTTATATCTGTTTTTAGAAGTAGAGCAAAAAGTTGTTTTTTGTTTTGTCGTACTTTGATTGGCTTACAATTAAGATATATAATTCTTGATGACTAACCTATGTTGGCTCGTCTTTTCGTTTATCATCGCCGAATACGATTTTACTTCACTATACTTTTGCAATTAAAAAGCTTGGATCATTTTACGAAGTTATACATTTCACGAATTAGAGTTCTGCAAATCCAGGTCTGTACTATCCCCGACCGCCACGTGCGACTCCTACCCCCTTTAGTTATGTTCGGCCCGCAGACTATCCCAGGCCAAACTAGCCAGACTAGGCCCGTGAAGAACCCTACCCAGTTAACTTCGCTCCTAACCACAGTAAAACTCGGACCCAGACAAGTCCGACCCAGCCCGGTCAGACCTCTACCACGTTCAGTTCCATCTGGACACAGTCCAACCCAAGTCCAGACCAGTCCCACCCGGCACGCCCAGACCCCTACCTCGTTAATCTCCGTTTGGCCTGCAGTCCACATGTATCTTTCCAGCACGCATCGGTCCGTAGGTTCCTGCTAACCCCGACCACAAGCGATTACGAAAACTAGGAATATTGTCTGTGTATGTCTGTGCGACGGCGCAGAACTCCTTGAACTATTAGTAGCACCGAAAAGCGTTCACACCACAACTCGATCCTTGGCCCGGTGGTCAACGAATGAGAAATCTGAGGGAGAAGTCAGGGGATCGAATCCGGCGTCGCTACTTTTACATTCTTTCCAAGATTTTTTATCCATATACGTGTTAGGAAATTTAATAAGATTAGTAACCAAAGGTAAGTCAGGTTCGATGTTCTTTTTATTAATTGCACACGCGACTTGGACAGAAACATTGTTTTCACGGGCGCTCGCCCTAGTCACAAGTATCCAAATTTACATGCGTCCCTTGATTTCCACCAAATTTTGCGCATGTATTCCTTAGATACTGGGCCAGGTTCTACAAGTATTCCGGGTTTGGTATTGCATCTCAATTGTCATTATGGCAAATGTTTATTTTTTAAAATCTTCAATATGGGCGTATCAGCACCATGCTTGACACACACATTATTCGACAAAATACAAAAATTGCGTGAGAGTTTCTGTCCCCAAATGTCAGTGTTGCCACGTATTTTATAAAATATATATTTTATAAATTTATACAAATATCTAAGTACAAATCGACACACGTCCTTTGATAAGCACTAAATTCTGTATATATATGCGTTCCGTATACGGTCGTGTGTTGTCGAGGTACTATGTGAACCGTGGGTGTCAGTGTTGCAATTTAATTCCTAAAATTTAATATTTGTAATTGCTCTGACATTTTGAGAATTATTAGCAACAAACTTAGCATGTAGGTACTGGGAAATTTCACAGAGGTACTGAAGACATCAAAGGCGAAGAAGTAGTCAGTGTTGTTAACTATTTTCGAATAACATTATTTCAAATAGCTTCCATGCATTCTACCTATCTGCACCAAACTTGTTATTTAGTTACTGCCACAGATCATACAGGTTTTATAGGTGCCAAAGTTGCGAACCAATTTTGAAAATTTAATACTAAAATTGTTCCAACAATTTTGACCATATCTTCACGAAACTTGAAATTTAGCTAGGCTACTAGAACAGATACTATCTACACAGCAGTTCAGTATTGATAAACAAATTTAGGAACGGTACCAGCTGTGAGTGATTACAACATACTTTGTTGATAATGCACCAATGAGCGGTTATATCAGCGAGCTGTTAATACATTCCTCACTTAGGTTTTCTAGGGATGTCCTCACTTTCAGGATACAAAAACCGAGTATTGCCTTAAGTAAGACCTTTCCACTTCGTACCTCGAAATGGTGCTCGCCGAGGGTTATCATAAGCAATGTGACGAACTTAGCTCCTAGCATCCTGAAGGTTTCATGCAATGTAAAGTATATAAATTAGTTATTTGACACTTAGTAATACCCAAAATGAAACCAATATATTTAAAGAGAATAGATAGTAACACGTGTTTTAACGAAAATCGAAGGAAAACTACGAATCAGAATTAATCTATAATCATTGCACATAAATATAAAATATGTTTACTGAGGCAATTTGTTAATGTTGCAAACTGGAAAATTAATACACGTGAAAGTAAAATAAATTGAGACAAGAAAACGTGAAAGTGAGCCGCTGTAGCTTAGTTGGTAGAGAGTTGGCTAAACGATCAGAAGATTCTGGGAATTATCCCAATGATCCCTACCGCTACTCAGGTTTATCCAGGGTTTTCCTCGGACACTAGGCAATTCTGATATCTCCCAAAATGAACTGCATACAGAAATGAATTTCATTTTTCTGGATCTCATACAGAAAAAGGACGCTCGGCTCAATGTATATCTAATGCTAAGAAGTGGTTTTATTAACGCGATGTCGATTCTGTCTTTCTATTTATACTCTTGTCCATATAGTTGAACATTGCTTAGCATCAAGGAATGGGAGATGTTTGATTTGTTTTCTGTCTTATAGATAGGCCCTATTTTCGTTCCATGTTAGATCATATGCTTGAAACGGTAAAACAAATTCAGTATCGTTATGAAAGGGATACTATTTATGTCCGTGTCAGCCTTAAACGTATAAACCCCAAATAGGAAAGGTAGGACAGTTCGTAAAACATACATAGTTTCTTGGCATCATCGTACAATGTGATTTACGAAGACACTGGATCTCACTATTTCAACTTGGTGTTTGAATGCCACTTAGGGACACAAGTGGTTTGAGCTCATGTGAGCTATAGTTCCAATTAGCTATATTTTCCACTCAGTAGTTAAATTTCACAAAGGCTACTACGTAAATTCCCGTAGTACCTCAATTCAATTTGTATGTATCATAGTAAAAACAATAATGTAAGATGCAAACGTTTTATTTATAACTATTACATTCACGTTACTACTGAATTTATTGAAATTAAAAAAATATATATCTAATGTCTTCAACGGGGCTCTAACCACCGACACTAAAAATCATAAGAACTAAAACTAGCCTGTCTTAACCAAGTGCGCCACGAAGCTAACAGGTGGAGCAACCTACTTCAACACGTATTAGCAGCTTTATAAAATTTGCATGCGTTCCACCTGTTTGAGTCATTTTTGTAGTTAAAAAGATGTTTTTTGTGTTTTGAACTTTTTGAGATGTATTGTGCAAGTAAATATATTCTCTTTTTCTTCAAGTAATTATGAATATTTACCTTTTTCCCTTGTTTTCTCTCCTCAAAAGTTCCGAGTAAGTGATCAGTACAACGCAAAATTAGAGTTTCCTCTTGTTTAAGAATGCGACTAGTTTGTTACTAACTTTAGGCGTTACTAGTGAACAAAATTCGTTTCTTAATACGCCGTTACTTAGCCAGCTGTCAGTCACTCTTTAGTACAGCGGTAGACACTTCAAAAAAGTCTTTGAATATGGCTGAAAATGTTTAAAAGATCAAGGATTTCTTTACTGTAACGCTTTCAAAAGAACATTTGTATACACGCGCTGTAAATCTGGAACTTATCATTATCTTCGACACATATGAGAGACTTCTATTGTAAAATGGGGTTTGATGACACAAACGTAGTAACATCACAAGTAATTTACTTTTGTTAATTTTCTCTGTGTATTTGAGCCTTCCTGCTCGTTGAAATAAGACAAGTGTTTTGTATTGTTTAGTGATATTGTTTGTTAATGAAGACAACGAGGGGTGCAAGCGAGCGTCCAGGGTACCTAAATCCAGGGACAGACACTGTACAGTTTTTAGAGGTAGGATTGGCTTGCGCAAATTTGCACTGCCAGGTGTGAGACTGGTTTGTATAAAATTTATTGTAATGTATTACTTCGAAAGAAAATTATGAATGACACCATGCCATGCTTTACACCGAATTAATTGCTTGCTTGATATTAACATTCTAAGTTAGCTGGAAAGGTTCTAAGGACAGAAACTACAGTTCTTGGTAAAGTGGGCTCCTAACTACTCCTACCAAGAAGTGTTCAAATATTTGAATCTATGATATGCCAGGAACCATCGAATATTCGAATAGTCTGAGTTCTATTTCTGACGTACTTTCATTGGCACGAGTATAATTGGTGTTCAGCATTATGAGAATGACTGGCTTAATATCCATATACTCATCCTTAGATCCTCACCATCATTAGTACTAAATTTTGTCTTCGCTTTCATCCAACCTTAGCTTTAAGTGCGAAATTCAACTTCAACTTCGAGATGGGACATCATCCTCGACCTCACTCAACCACAACTGAACAACCTCGACCTCGCTTAACCTCAACCTTAATCTACCGAGCCACCGTACCTCAGTAGTAGAGCGTTGCCGTACCATGCGCTAGGGTGTGGGTTGAATCCCAGTGACCGACCATCCTGACTGAGGTTTTTCCAGGGGTTTCCCTCAGTCGCACCAGGCAAATGCCGGGATAACACTTTTCCATATCCTTCCTCACCTTTATTCCAGCCTGAGTCGTAGATGCTTAAAGGCCATAAATAGAATTCAAATTCGACCTCGTTCTGACTAAATTCTCAACCTTACGGTGAAACTTCAATCTCGACCGTACCCAACCAGAGACTCACGACGAAACTTGAACCTCGACTACATATAAGTGAGACATACTAATATATATTCTAGATCTACCAGTATGTGTACGTGCTGTCTCAATTGTACTTACTTAACTTCAGCAAGACGTTAATGTATCAATTTTGGAAATTGCGAACAAGCTGTAACGATTTGCAGTGACCCGGGGAGAATCTTGGGAAAATGAATATTTGATTTTGTACACTTTTCTTTCACTTTCGTCTTGTCCAGTATACATGATGTTGTTATAGTTGTTAACCATGTTAAGAATACAAACACACTGTTGCTTAGACAATCAATATAAGTATAAATTTATATTTTTCATTGTTTTGAATGTTGTAAACTGTAAACGATCACCATATGGAATGCATTAAGATATAATAAGATTACATGGATCAACGTAGCAACTTCCACATACAATTTCAAATAACATTCTAGATACACGCGTGCATGACAAAAATCAGTTAGAATATTTTCGAAATATTTTTAAAGTTTGCCTCTAAAACTTTCCTGTATTCGTTCCATTTTTTTAAATATAGTTTTACGACTTATGGTACCTTAGGATACACAGAACCTACTGAAAAATGTATATCACTTGTAATAGCCCGCAGTTTATGTTTCTCACGACCTTCTGAACAATATGTTAACTGACATACTTTCTGTTAAATAAAACATAAATTAGGAGACTTGGAAGGTCTTTGATATCTGTACCTTGGGTTGAACATCTCTGAAGATTGGTCATTTTGCATGCTTCACAATATTAAAGTTCCTCTCTATTAGATTAATTTGCTTTCGATTTATTCGAATTTTACCTTTCTTCTTGACATCGATCTGTGTATTTCGCCATTTAATAGGGATGACTAACATATGATTTGTTAGTATGTATTTTTTAATCTCATTTTTTTCAAGAATTGATTTTGACGCATTTCAAATTCATACAGCTTCCGCGGTACTTGTGATCAGATCCAAATCTATTTTATCCATATTAGTAACATGTATATAACATAAAAATAAAAGGAGAAACTAGATTAGGTGAGATCAGTAGTGTGATTGAAAATCAACCCTTTCCCGTGGGATGAAAATTTTGTCATAAGGTACAGTTTACCTGATCTAGTCTGTAAACTTTGGTATATGTTGGTCCAGCAGGACTGATATAGAGACAAATGAAAATGCTTATACTATGTAAGATGTTTAGTACTCAAGATGAGTAACGAACCATGGAGCCTTGTACGACATTATTTGTCCCTACTGTTTCATTTTCTTCTGCTTCCATGTACAAATGAGTCCGCTGATAGCTTAAATGATATCCAAGACCAAAGAAAATTCACTTAGTATACATTTATTCATAAAACGATGCAGAATGGACATCTACTCCATAATCAAGGACATGTATTATCAACTGATGTTGTCTCTTTCTATTTTTCTTGATTATCAAGTAATTTTTTTTGCATTATCGGAATATCGTTCAAAGCAAGCTTATTTCGAAGTGCAACTAGACCAAAGTGTAGCTGTCAGTAAAGTTCTTGCAATATCAAGATCATAGTCTACCATTGAATAATCGGCTATAGTTCTGATTATAAACCCACCAGCCATATAAAATAACACTTGTTTCAGAAATACCAGGAAAAAATTGTTCTACAAATACCATCCCATACCCTTTATCCCCGGCAGTGTAAAGGGTGAAGAAGATGTTCTAATTCTGAAAAACATGAACTTTACATTTGTTTCACATAATTCTCCCATTGATTTGATTTTTCTCACGAAAATGTATTTTTTTTTAATATATTTTTCTATCTTCTATCTTAGTAAGCGCAAAAAGTATATTTGAAAGAAAGAATGAATAGAAGGAAGCAAATATATTTTCAGATCCAAACAATGCACATTTTATTCAGACATAGCAAAAAACAATACAACATTTTCCGTTTATTGTACATAGTTTGCCTGTTCATGATTCTGTTTTAATTTATAATTTGTGTCTTACTTTTGAAAAAGGTCCCCGAAATAACTGGCGACGACTGCAAAGCTATACAAAAGAAAAGCTGAAAATAAAGTTTTAAGAAAAAAATATTGTAATTAAATTATATTATCATTAATCAAAATAGCACATTAATGTTCATCTCATACAACAACCAATAACGTTAATGAATTCTCACTTTGTCCTCCTGCAAGTACTCCCCGCACCGTTCGTTCGGAGGTGTGGCAAGTAAGGGGAAGGTAACATAATGGTGCGTTTTTCTTTTCCAGCGAGCTGGTAGTGGTCATCACATTTAAACGCAAAACGTCAGTGATCGAAAGTAAAACGAGGTAATCCAAAGGAGCTTTATACCCGGTATATGGGTCTTTATGCTGTCCAATTATAAAGTATTAGCACATCAAGAAGAAAAATATGTCAGGAATTGCAGAGATGATTAAATGAGCTGCCAGTACAGTGTTTCTTTAACAAAATTAAGAATGATGATGAATTCCTCGAAGACACACCACGACAGCACAACAACAAGTCAAGGTAGATGTTGCGGCCGATAATAGACATACATCCGAAGCATTAATACAAGCACTCAATTATATTGCAGAAACCACTCAGCTACACCATCATGAGCTTCAGAAACGAAATAAAGTAGGACAATGGGCCCCGCATGAGTTCACTGCTGGTAAGAAAGCGACACGATCAAATCCCTATGTTTCCTTGTTGTCTCTTCAGAGGGACAATTCGTTTCTGAACACAGTGCTGACCTGCAAGGAAAACTGGATTCTTCACGCTACTTCACGGAACCGTCATCACTGGTTGTCACCCTATGAACCCCTTAACGAAGAAACAAAACCACCGCTGCATCATCAGAAGATGTTGCTCTGCGTTTGGCAATTTACTCGAGGTATCATGCATCGAGAACCGCTGTAATTGGCCAAATAACCAATACAACAGGATACTAGCAGCAATTGAAACCTATGAATGAAAACCTTAAATTGTGGGTCAAGCATTTGTGAATGGCAGAGATGTCATTTTGCTACTGGCCAGCGTGTAGTCATGCTATCAAAGGCACCCGTGGAATCATTATCCAAATCGGTGGGAAAGTACTATTGCATCCCTAAGATTCCATCTTCAGGTTACCATTTCTACCTTTCCTTAGAGAACTATCTGTGAGGTTAACCGTTCCGAACTCTCAAAGAGGTGATACACGCACTGGAGATTTTTGTTCATGTTCTGCTGAGTTCTAGAATCAATGGATCCATAGTCTGCCCTACTGTTGTAGACACACCATTGCAGCTGATATGGACTATTTATTATTTTCCTGATACGTCTTACTTCATGTTATCACGTTTCTTGTTCTACGGTCAAAATCCGATATAACTTTATTGGTTGTCTTTATATTAAAATATATGAATCTCTACATTTGTTATAAAGTAAGAAAATGCTCAAATGTTTCTTTCTATTATTCAAATCATTTAGTTAAACCTAAGTAAATGTTGTGTTTCTTTAATATCCTTATTTTTCAGAGTTAAAATAAAATGGATTTTGGTTGTTGAAACATATCGTCATATATTAATATAACCTTAATTTCATAGCCATAAACTTTGTAGAGGGATGTGTTAATGCATGCAGTTCAAGGTTAGACACTGAATTACCTTTAACTCGTCAGAACTTATTTTAAATATTTTCCGGTTTCTATTACGTCTGTTATTTTACAGCAATAGAATAGCATGGAAATTAGCTTCTGTGCAACTTTTCAAATTATATTTTTAATCATACGCATTTACAGACAAAGATTGAAAAAGCTTAAAATTTTGTTTTGACAGAAAACCATTCATATGTAAATTTAAAATAAAATGTACTGAGCAAAACTTTTCAGATGTTTTTTATATCATCCTTCAGAAAAAAAAAAGCTTACAGGTTATAACTAGGTAAACAAAAATGTTACTTTCCAAATTGTCAGTTTTTAGACAGGTTTTTATGCAACATACATTAATTTCAAAATCTTGAAGCTATCAGTACAGTATAATCAAAATTAGAAGATTAATAAATTTAAAAATCCAAAGTTTGTTGTTTTCGTTATCATTCTAAATTTTGAAATTCATTTGTAAATTTATTCCTTGTGTTAGGGAAATGATTATGAAATATGTAAGTATAATTATGTATTCAAGTAGGTTTGGTTAGATTTTCAGATTTTAACGATATGGAACGTTTTATGAAATTATGTTTAGTATTTATGTTTGAAATGGAATACGGATGCTGATTAATTATCTAAATAGTAATCTCCGGATTTTAGAATGGTAATGAGACCAATGACATATTGAGAAGCACGCTATTGGTTAGTAAAGATTATAGTGAAGGTGATGTGTGCTGAAGTATTGCTGTTGTAAATGCTTTGGTAATTCCTTTATATTAGGTTTGATGACATTGTTGAGCTAACATTTACTTTGTGCTTTGATGAAGGCTGGGTGTGTGTGGATGTACTGGGTTTATTTAGCTTACACGACAATAAAGTAAACTTTTTTATTGGTACTAGCTTGTTATGATATGTGTGCTTATATTGCACGGGCATCTCCTTATGAAATATGTTACGAAATATATACTTCTTACTGTGACACTTTGTCACCGACACTATACTTTCTCCAATGTTCAATCTATTGATCTATGGTTAACTACGAAAGAGATTGATAGCTTACCTATCAACAATTAATATTACCTTGTTATATAGATAAAGTATGCTTAGTTCTACAATGTGCTCACTTGAAAAGAAAATGACAAAAATATTTTGGAGTGAAACTGAAAATGTTAAAAGAGAAAATGTTTGATTCAGTTTTAAATGTACCGGGACTATTAGTTAAAAACACATCATAGGATACAAAGTCCTGCTAAGAAATAATAAAAAAGAAACAAAAAATATTTATTAACATATCATCCCTTCATGATATAGGAACTTCAATAATTCTTTGAAGTTTTTCTTCACATCCATAAAAAAAATATTTTATTTACCACTGCTATCTGGAGAACACCTGTAGAAGCCTCAAAGTACGGGAGTCATTTTAAATATCTAAAAAGGTGTCATTTTTAATCATGGAGAATAGCCGCATATATAGGGTTATCCCATAAGTAATGTGGAATAATAGATGATCACTGTAATAACGCCATCTGACGAGCGAATAGTGACGTAGACGGCACGTGCCATAGCTGAGTCATACAGGGCCCTTGATTGTACATCTCTGTGTAGAAGGAAAACTGCCTCCTCTACATTTTGAAAGTGTGACTTGTGTTTGACCATGGCAGTGCCGGAGGACAATATACGGCATGTTAAACTATCAATTTCAACAGGAACATCCAGCAAGTGCAGCGGGACGCAATATAAATGCTGTATATGGTCAACGCTCTTTGCACCTGCGAAAGTGTCACAATTGGTTCCAGAGGTTTTGGTGTGGGGACACCAGCCTCACCGATAATGAGCTTGATGGGAAACCTGTGCAGCTGGACAACGATGCCCTGCGAGTAGTGGCGGAGGCAAATTTGGTGCAAAATATTGAAGAAGTGGCCAGCGAACTCCATGCAATCCATTTGATCGTTCATCATCTTCTGCAGGACCTTAGGTACGTGTCAAAACTCTGAAGATGATTACATAAACAGCAGCGAGTTCACATCTGCAGTTCCCTGCTCACCAGTCACAGACGAGAGCCATTTCTATACAGAATGAATGTAGGAGAAGAAAAGTTGATGCGCTACCATAATATCACATGCAAACGGCAGTGGATACCTAGAGGAGGCCGCAAGAACTGCCCCAAAGCAAGATTTTCACCCCTGGAAATTGATGTTGAGTGTTTGTAGGGATATCCGTGGGATAATGCATTTCGAGCTCTTGCCACTTAACCTGATCATCAATGCATATGTCTACTGGAAGCAGTTTGAACGCCTATCTACTGGAATGTTGGAGAAAGGTCATGCTTTGGTTAATCAATGGAGATAATGCGCACCTAGAGACGGCAAGAAGAACCGTTGCTAAGATCGAGGAATATGGACAGGAGAAACTCCATGTTTCCGGGGAAACACTGCAAAATAAGGACGACGGACGACGAACAGTAATCCACTTTTTGCCTTCAAAACCAGTGCACCATTTAAGCGGGGGATTGAGCAATTGGTTGAGAGATGGCAGAGTCTTGTGGAGTCCGATGTAGAATATTTTTCTGACTAATGGTAGTGTTGCAGATAAATTATCGTTTTTTTTTCCTTAACGGTACAAAAATATAACACTTCTTATAGGATAAGAGGACACAACAAATTTGTGATTCATGGTTAGAAATCTTTGTATAGAAGAAACGTTATTCCAGTTTTCATGCCAAATTAAAATATTAAGTCAGAAATGTTATTTTGAAATTTTAATAAAAAGTATTCATAGTACTACCAAGGTATGACCAACTTTCTTTAAGAATGACTCAGTACATAGAATTTGTTAGTTGTATTTAATTTTTACTGTAGTACTTAATAAATTTGCCTTTTGTAATGTATAACATTCAATTTTGAGCAACTACATTAAATAAGATCGAGGAAAATTATAACTGAATTCTTTATAATAGTTTCTAAATTCAAAATATTCCGAACAAATCTTGATAACGAAAAGTCACGATATTACAGTTATCCCAACAAGTACGAATATCAAACGTTCAGACATTATCTAGTGTGAGCTGATAGGTAGTATTTCATAAAAATATTTTTTTTTGTATCGGACAGTCTAGTAAATTTTGACTGCGGCCCATCACGATTCGCCCTTTAGTCATTAAAATCCACACCCATGCTGGGACTCGAACCCGGGTACTTTGAGTAGTTGGCCCTCCGCTGTAGAGCGCACGGCTACCCGGCTGGTAGGTAGCACTTTATGTGTTGAGTGTTGTCAACATAGACGAGTATAAAACATTAAGGGACTTTGAGAAGAGACAAATAGTTATAGCGAGACGGCTAGATTGGAAAATGAATGAAATGGAATCATGGTCATCTTGGAAAGCACCTACCAATAGTGGTCAAAAGCAAGCAATATTAAATCATCAATAAGGTGTTGAGCGACTAAGACTCAGTGATGTTAAGGTCGAAGATAACTGTTCGAACAAACTCAAGGTCTACTGTGACACAACTCATCGAGAGATGTGTGTCACAACACTAACTATATTTCTGACTCGTGTATAAGATACTAGAATGGCAATCAAGTTCACAAACTTCCAAATTATGTTTGTTGTTCGTCCCAATATTTTTCCACACTACGTTGTAGAAAGCGTCAAGCAGATTATCTATCTTGGCACAGGAGATTTTGTCTTGTACAAAATTGGATAGCCTTTTTCTGTTTCATATATACCCTTGTATGCTTGTTCAATTCATGTGTTTCCCACTGTAGCCATCTAAAAAAAATATGTTTACAAATCTGATAAGCACTGATCCAGCAGTAAAATTCGATACTCTCCCTTTTACTTTACTATAGAGCAAAACATATAATAAGAAATTCATTGCTCTGATTTATCTAGAAATAAGTGTCGTAAATAAATAAATCGAAAAATAAAATGGCAAATATTTGGGAATATCACAAGTGTACAAACAACTTTTAGTGTCAATGTCTCACAAGCCAGTGTCTTGATAGATATCCACTGTTACCTAATCATGTTCCAATACTTAGCATTTTTTAGCATTTTAGGGACAGGGGAAGAATCTTAAAATATAGTTTGTCATATTTAGCTAAACATCTAATCTTAATTCATCTGTCTCTTAATATATTTCGTGTACAAATGTCAAAGATAAGGCATAATAATATACTGAATTATCAATATCATGTGAATTGAATACTTCAGTTAAGTTTGAGGTTTTGTTCATTATTTTCGATTCAAAATGTTCAACAGTAACTAATAATTGACAGCAATTATGATAAGATATCAATATCTCTTGATCGTACATTCTTAAAGCATTAGTAAGGAAAATTTTCGAAACACTGTTCTAGGTTAGTAATCAACATCTTCTAATAAAGGCTAGTTATTTAAATAAATTATTGCGTTTACGCAATACAACGATATAAATATACTAAACTTAATTACCTTCTTCCAATAGTCGCGCCACAGATCTTATTGTCCCATGAGGTTCTAAGAAAGTGAACAATATAAATATAGGAGACATGGCCATTTTAATTACAAAATTGTGAAGATTGAGAAACAACCACGGAATTAGCAATACCTTTTCCTCCTACAAAAATTAATAAAAACAAAACAATATGTTATGCAATTATATATCACTAATTCTTTACACAAACTTGAGGTAAGTGCTGACATATAATTATTAATTATACAACAGATTATCTAAACAATCAGAGCATTCGTAACAAAATCATAAAATGATTAGTTATAAACACAAATGCAATTTATGGTTCCTTGATCGATTATTTTATCTCAAACCTTGGCCGAATGTATAGTTGAATATCAGTTGCGTGGGTGGGAGCTCTTACACTATCCTTTGGTAGTTACTCATGCAATGAAATTATTCACAATGAAAGGGTTGAGCAGCGAGAGACTAGGCTAAACCACAATTTTAACTTTTTTTAGGGAAAAGGGAAAATGCAAATTGCCCTATAATACATGTTAATGTCTTGATACTTTTGCTTATTCCACGCTCCATGGCAAAGCCACACTAACCAGTGGTTCTAACAAGTCAGTAGATGACAATAGTATGCTGTTCCGTCAAAAGCTAACTTTTGACCAGGGTGTGGGTTAGCCTAGTCTCTCGCCTAACCTTCAATTGCTAACTGAATGTCAGCACCAAGGGTGACCATTAAAAATATGACCGTTGTAACAAATTAATAAAATAAATTGCAAGAATATTCTTCAGAAATTCGCACATCTTATGCAACAGAATAAGGAAAGGAAAGTTCAGTTGCTACTTGAAAAGCAGCAGAATCAACATATCTATTCAACTGCAAGAGTGTTTCGACTTGCGTACAAGCAGGTGAAAAGCTACTATCCGTTCATAGATTTCGGAGAAGCAGTAGTATCAGAATGAGACATTTGCCAACATAATCGACCACACAGCAAGAAACATGCGAAAATGTTCTTATTAGAGGAAAGGAGGCTTAAATATCTATATTTATTTATGAAAGAGAGACAATAAATAACTGGTCTATGCTCATCATTTACGTTCTTCGGCACTTATTTGCCAACAAGAATAGTTGATTTCTTTGATTTAGTACAGGTGGCTAATGCATCTGCAACGGACTTGAAGAACGCTTTGCTAGACTGTCTAAAATTATTGCGGTTTTTACAATGCCATCCTTCAAGAAATGTTCTTAGAATTTGGTTCTGACTCAGTCTGTTTTTTCTCTGGAAGGACTCGGGACTGGCTTTTATGCTTTCTAACGCCTTTTCTAGCATTATTATATAGTAATATCTCGGCTCCTGCCTGCAGCTCGCCGTGAATGATGCGAAGGAAGAAACCAGAAAAATCAATTCAGAGTTTACGAACAAGATATTATAACTTATGTATCACATATCAAGAAGAAAAACCTACATCAACTAAAGGCATATGATGATTAACCTAATACCAATCTGCTCCGTAGTAGGAAAATCTTGGATATGTGTTGTGTTACATCGTGTATGAGTATTCTGACTCAACTAACAGAATCAGGTATACACTAAAGGAGCGACACTTTTCAGTGGATTGGTTTTAATACTTTCCTTGATTAATTTCTAATTAACAGATAATATGTTTAAATTTTAATATGACAGTCTTGCGAACTTTTTGGACAATCACTTAAACTGCAGCGCGAACGTATGACAATTAACAGGGCTTACAGTTTGGTTATATTCCAAACAGCAATTTTTGAAGGACGGCGAATTTAAGCTGGCCAATATGTGGTAAAGGCAGATCTTGCCAATGAGGTAAAGCAATTTAAGGGTCATAAACTTTACAACCTACGTGCCAAGCGAGTGAGCGGAAGCGAACTTCAGACCCATCGAGCAGCCCGGCCATGGCAACGACCACAGTTCAGCTATGTCAAGATATACAGTGTACGTGGGTGTAATGAACCAGAGTGATATTCAGCATTTGCACGACAGGTTACATGCCAGAGTAGTTACTTGTGCGGCCGCGTAGAGTAATTAAACCCTTATTAAAATATACTAATCCGGCGCAAGTTATCCACCTTCTTGTGTACCAATTTCTGGACAGCTATTGTGAATTCCTTGCGGGTGTTCTTCAATTCAATGAATACAAAGAATCCCTTAAAAGAGAGGAGCCAAGATCAAACAAGCATTTAATGAGTGAAAATTATTATCGATTACTTGTTTTGCTTGCTCGGGATACAGAAGCTGTACTAGAGGTTAAGATGACAAAGAATAGTGTAAATTGATGTGTTGTCACATCCTATATTCGCGCAACCATTCAGTCGAAGGTTCAAGGTAATTAACTATTTTGATGCAGTAACATCATAAAAAACATAAACATACTTACCAATAAGGAGCCAATTATTATACTTGTCACTGCGAGAAAACACAGATAACGATAGGCCATATCTGAAAACCAAGAAAAAGCCTGAATATGTTCTCTAAATACGACTGAAATCTAAGATATACATTGCTAGCCAAAAAATATAACTACAATGATTTTAATATTTGTCTCTATTACTGTCCCTTGAAAAAGATCGAAATTGAAAAATGATATCTTCCTTTAATTATCAGTAGATATTACTTTAAACAATGAGTTTAAAGGAAATTTCCAATGGTGCCTGATCAACCATATATGTCAGAATATATCTGCTACATAGTAAGGTATTCAACGTTAAATTGGACACTGATTAAATTACAAATCTTCAAATATAATTTTGTTTAGATTCTATGAGATTCTATATCCGTATTATTTCCTCTTTCCAATTGTAGCTACATACTTGAAGTGTTGATTGTTTAAACTTTTGCCTGAACGTTCGGATTTAAGGGTGTAACTCCATTTACATAGGCTCAACTACGAAACTATTCATTGCAGAATCAAAACCGATAGCTAATGTTGATAGAAATTAGCAATTGTATAAACGCAAAAGTTTTGTAATGTGTATTTTCTGAAAAAAGGTAATTAAAGACGAATTGAGTAAGTACATCTAAATATATATATTTTTAAATGATGGATTAAAAATTAACATAATATAGTTTCTGCCACATAGTTTTCAAGCTGGGAAAACAATGGAATTAAGCATATAGGTAAAAACATTTTGCACGTCGCGATTTTCAAAATGACGAATTTCAGAATGCAAGATATGGGACTGCACATGGGACATCGCCTGGCGATTAGATGGGTCATGTGCTTCGAGATTATGAGGTTGATGAGTTATGATTGTGTGAAGTGGGTTTGTAGGATTCAGCGTATAAATGG
>JAGDQP010041883.1:0-16742 GCA_022664845.1 Lepisma saccharinum | reverse complement strand
CAAAATTGCGCGTGATTGGCTGTTACAGTATCAGGACCATAAACACTATTCACATTTGCAGCCGCCTGGCTTGCGTTTTCGCCTTTATCGAAGAAAAACTGTAAAATATAGCGTATTTTCTCTTTGCTAGTGTCCATTTTGACGCGCGCTCACACAACACTGAGTCAACTCATCACAACTATCTGAACAGTGTTTGTAGTACGCAATCTCATCGTTTGAACGCCATCTCGTTGAACCCGATCGGACTTATACAACGCGAGATACAGATCACTGAAGCCATCTATTGGCAAAATAATGGATTACTTTTTACTACACCAGATATATACAAATATACTCGTGATTTTTTTATTATTTGAAAATGTCACTTAGACGTTTGTTCGCGCATACGTTTCATATGACATTGACCTACTTCATCACGTATCATGTAATTCCTCACATACTATCTTATTTTCGTGTATAATACTTGTTCATAGTTCTGTAATACTAAATACCCATATGATTTGTTTTCTTACGCACCAATTTCTTGATGCCTGTCATTAGACAGACAAATAGAAAGTTTCAAATGTTTCACGTCCTTTAAATTTAAACGTGCTTGCAAAAGAAGTTTTCTTTTCATGTCAAAGACAAATTACAGAGCATAATACTAGAATTTCTTCCATCCCGCTACCACCAAACAAAATTCATCTTTTGACATGCAAATGGCGCTATTAACAAGGGCCAAAGTTTTTAGAATTAAGATGACGTATTTAAGGAATGAGCGGGGGGAAAATGTTCCTGTGTTGTTTTTGTTCCTCCTTAACTTCCGTTGTCAGTTTTCCCCTATCCTCTATTATTATGTCAGACTCTGCTACAATTTAACTGCATTGCCCCCGCCTTTCTTTTCGTGTATTCTGAAGCAACTAACCCTCTATTCTGGTTGCCGTCTTGCTTCACCCTTCTTCACAAAGTTCTCCAAAGAAGTAGCGGATGTCACTGTGATGATACAGGGGAGAACTTCCTCCGTCCCTATCAATTTTTTCTTCTAAACCGAGCAATATCGTATGCCGACAAAACCACACGAAGAAGGGGAGACTTTGTAAACTTTGAATACGGTTAACTTAAGCAATAAATAGCAGGAACTAACCAACCCTCTTATTCAATCCACCTGCTTTTAGTCTTAAATCTTCGCTAAAATACGTACATTAGCATTCCGATTAAGTCCATGAGTGCTTAAGGAAAGGTGCAATGGAATAAAGGATTCTAAACTTGTAATTATTTTTAACATTAAAAATTTTCAAAGTTGGAATGGAGTAAACTTTCGATTTTTATACACCAAGCCTCTTGTAGATGCAAATACCATTAATATTAAAGAGTGAAAAATATGTGACTTGACCGGGGTTCGAACCCAGGACTTTTCGATAACCGCCCCAATGCACTAACCACTACGCCACCCAGTAGATCCGCTTCCTAATCCCAACACCTACCACTCTTGATGTCGATGTTCTCTCTCGAAACCACTTGGACTATACCACAACTCCCAGTTGGGCTTGGACTTTCCTGTGTCTCATAATCGTGAACATCTCACATGGAAGAAATAATAACAAAGTTGGAATGGAGAAAACTTCCAATATTTATACACCAAGCCTCTGTAGGTGCAGATACCATTAATATTAAAGAGTAAAAAATATGTGACTAGACCTGGGATCGAACCCAGCGACCTCTGGATAACCGTCGCAATGTGCTAACCACTGCTCCACCCAGTCCTTAGTCACATATTTTTCATTCTTTAATATTAATTAAAATTTTCGTTTGTATCTTTGCAAGAGTTACGTACCCATTGGTTTAGAGGTGCGTTCTAGGACTTTAGGTCGATATTGCAGGCTATATTTACTAAGATTTTGATTTGATTACATTTATTTTTACTGATAAAAGTGATATTCTTTTCTTCTTCTCTTCAGTCATTACTCGAGGTTTCTTTTTGTACCTTTCTGTACGTATTCAGATCCAACTTTAGAAATAGAAAAAGAACAAATGCCAATAAACATAATGCTTCAAACATTGATATATAACATATTTAGAAATAATTTTAAGAAGCCTTCAATCATTCTTTTGATTTCCTTTGCTCCTTCTTCTCTTGTATGTTTTAACATAGTAAAGATTCTCGTATATATACTTGTATCTCGTGTTTTCGTTTGCGTAACTTCTTGTACTAACACATTCTCTCTCTCTCTCTTCCTTTTGCATGGCTCAAAGACGTTTCTAGTCGATTGCTTTCATCTTTTAAACGAGTCCATAAAAGACGAAAGTCACCACAGAAGGAGACGCGAAAGAAACAAGAAAGAAAATGTAGAAACTATGAAACAGAAAGGAAAGATTAAAATTCAGACTGAAAAAAAAATAAAATAAAAAGGTTCTTTCTTTCTCTGATACACTTGACAATCTCAAAGCAAAAATCATTTTCCTAAGTATTTTTTGATTCGACACAAAAGAAGAAGAAGGAAAAAAAAAAGAAACTAAAACCCAGTTTCTTAAAAGGGGATTCTATTTTGTTGTTGCTGTTCTCTTGCTAAAGATTCTAAGTTCTCTTTTTATTATTTATTTTATTTTGACAAAGCATCTATCCTCCTCCCCTTATATATATACATGTTGTGGAAGAAAAGTATATATTTGCTTTCATCTTCTACACAAAGCTAAATTGTTTCTTTTGTGTGGGGAAATCCTGTCTGGGATACTGTCCCTGCCAAGAATCGTTGCCAAACGCCCAATATAAGTTTACTGATGCTACAAAAAAAATCGATATTCTCATATGAAATGAAACTATGTGTATACAGTGTGTTCGTGAAATCATGGAATATACTTCGGTAGATGATTATACACATCAGAACAAGAAAATAGTTCCTTTGAGAAGTTTTGAAATTTCGAGGATACAGGAGCTCAAATTTATGGTGACATCTTAATAAAGGACGTTATATCTTGGCAAATAATGACGTAAACCGTATCTGTTTTGCAACACAATCGAGGAGTTCAAATGGAAAACCATGTAAGTGCCAAACGCCAAATTTTTCAGTATTAAAGAAAAACCTGTTTCTGGTGTGAAGTTTGGTACTTACATGGTTTAAAACCGTATGGATAATGCCTGAACGTTAGAGAATACACAATATTATAGAAACTCACTTTCATTATAGTAGTGCATTTAATATACTGTGCGTATTACACGTTTACACCTGGTCTAAACTAAAGTGTAACTGTCTTTGTAGGAAGAAATCTCTTTCTAGTCCTCATCATTGGTTCTAGTTCCATCACGTTCCAGTTGGTGTCCACACAATTCGGAATAAAACTTTCTATGATTAACATCAGGGGAAAAGGGGATCATTGCTATTAAGTCCTTCTTCTTTTCTTCACTTATGTCCTTTGTCATCCTTAGTCCTGGAAGTCCTAACAGCGATGAAAGCCTAGATGCCTTTTTGCCTTCTTTGAATATGGGTACTTCGGCGGGCTCACTCAGTTCACTATGAACTTCTTTTACAAACACCACTGATGGATTATAGCAGTTTATACTAATGAATGACAGTCTGGTTATGTCCAACTTCTTTGTGTTGATGAACTCGTCTGCCAGAGCCTCTTCTTTCGTTTGAATCGGAATAAAAGGATTTCAAGGCCTGGATGATGTAATCAAGTTATTAATATCATCAGGTACCATTGTCTGAAACTATATCCGGACACGAAAAACTTAAGTTCAAGTGAATCAACATACTTGTTTGAAACGAGATAAAACATTGTCATTAAAATGATTCTGTTTTTGTTTTGTGCAGCACAGCTACCTGCCCAAATGAGTAAGTTCTTCTGAACAACGCGTCCCGAAGTAATTACTTTCAAAAGCCATGGCGCAACATTATTTCCACCCCTCCCACCAATCCCTTCATGCCAAAGACACATATACGAGTTATTATTAGTAGCATCATGAAAGCAGATATTGTAGCACGATAGTTATCTGGAATAAAACATTTGCGAGTGTGTAAGCGTCGGTACAAACATTTCCTGCTGCATGTCCATACATAAAGAGCATTTATTAACGCTGTTGCAAAGGTTATATTACAATGCTGAGAGTGTTCCAGTTCAGACAGTGCATTGACTACATGCTCCACACGTTTAATAAGTAGTCCAAGGGAGGACATGAGTGTATGCCCATTTTAGAAAATCTTTTTGTCATTTTTCCCGTTTTGTAAAGAAAGTCTTATTGTTATTTAACTGTAAACCTAGAAGGAATAATGTTGCAAATTATTCACTGATAACTAATATTTGTATTTATAAATAATTGATGTGTAAATTCAACGGCCATCAAAGTTTAATGTAGGCATCTATATATATATTGAGTGAAAGATACCTGCCGTCAGATCGTTTAATAAATAATTGTTTCTTGCTTTGTACTAATAAAACCAAGTATATCACGTAATTTTTGGTGGACAGTCTTTCTCCTGCTTCGTACAACACTGCAAGCGACCGCTTCTCGTAAGAGGAGTGGAACTTGCAGCATTGGTTGATTACTGAGTGGGCATTGCACCTTTGTGTCCCCCCTCTTTCCTGAGCATTACCTGTAGGCGATCGTTTCTCGCATCGAGGCACGGAACCTACAACCTGAACTTCCCGTAAACTGTGGGCCGCGGGTGACCATATCTCTTTGGAGGTCTGGAATCTCCATCTCCCCGGTGTATCCTGCTTGCCCACTGCGGTGCGGAGGTTAACAGCCATACAAGACTTTCAGTTCTTAAGTTATTTTTGCCTCTTCATACATTAATGGCGTTTTCTTTCTCGGCCTTTGCTTGGTGCAAGTTTAGTTCATTGGCAAATTTCTGATTAAGAATGTTGTCAGAGGTTATTCTAATTGACGCATTAAGCCTGTAACATTTCTGGCACGTGTCGTTATGTCGTTTTCCAAAAGTAAGCTTCGGAAAATCGTTCCTAAAAATATTATAAAACCAGTATTACAGTTTAGTTTCCAGATACATTCCTTTTAATGACCAAAATAGCCTATTTACATTTAGATCAGGGCTGAGGTACTCCTTTGATGTTTTCTTTCTGCTATAAGGACTTACCTCTCATGGGAAGAGGTTGATGTGACTTCTAACCAAAATACGGTCATGCTCTGTGAATTTATACTTATGAACATTACCACCTTCAGACTCTCCCCGTTCATCAGTATAAATCAACAGACCAAGTTTCTGTTTAGACTGTAAAGTCTGCAATTTATTAGCAGTCAGAACGAAAATAACTTTGAACGTTTTGCTGCATACGGTACTTGTACGTTAATTCCATTGCCATTAGGAATCATGTATGTAAATGTTGCCTGCCTTCTACTCTGCAGAATCATTGTAGGTGCCGTGACGCCGTCTACCAATATTAACAAGCTGCATGTGGTTCATAAGATAGTGTCCTTGTTGCTCCGAATTTAAATTATAAAACTTACTAAATAATGATTCTTCGTACTCTTTACTGTTTTATAATGGTACTTACACTTACAAACACTATCTTGTGCAAGTTTCTTGGCTGGAACATGCTTTCCTGACGACGTAATATAAGGCTTTCCATGGACTTTGTTTTCCCTTTGTTGCTGCTGTCTCTTTATGTAGCATGGATATTTCTGTTCGATTGCCATTAAAACAATTACACGTGAGAATAATAATTAATCAGATATTTATAAATAAATAGCATATTTTCTTTGAACTTTCCTATTTAGTGAGGAGGGTATTGGTAATTCGCATCGTGGCCACAAAGCGATGTGTGATGATAATCCAAGGTTCGCTAGGCGGCAATGCTGTCGCTTCGCATTATATCAACGATATTACCTAACCCCTTAAATAGTTCAGTTTCTCTCGTTTTAGTTTTTTGAGAAATGAAATAATAACTGGGCATGTATACTACATACCCTTACTTGTATGTACCTTAGATTTCTAGTTGCATCATCGGCTAAGAAGCTAGCAATTGAATAAGTGGTGTCATTACATTCTCCTGAATGAATTGAAGACTTTTTGATTTACATACTGTACAATATAAATAAAATGGATATTAATTATTCTTCTTAGGTTCAAAGTAATTACTATTTCATCAGTTGTGTTTTTGATTTTATTGGCATTATATTCAACACTATGTCTATTTCATTGATTTTATTGCTGGCAGACAATAATCCGCTTGGGTATTTTCTACACAACCAAAGCACTCACACAAATCTTGATGACTTTTTGTGCTAATAAACTACAAACTTACGAACAAGTCAATACGTTTTCAATTAATCTGAACTGACCAAAACATTCCCCACATTCCTTTATCTACCTGCAAATTATTTGAAATAATTTCGCTTAAGCATTCGCAAGTTAATGCACAAACCAGACTCAGAGAGTCAGAAAGGCTTGTCTTGAAAATGTTATTTAAAAAAAACAGATGAATCCGTTTGTCCCTTTCCACTGCATTGGTTTCCGTGTGCCCCTTTTCCTTATCGATTGCATACGTAGTACGAGGACAAGTAAATGTGACCAGTAAACATATCATTTGGATATGATATATTTCTAAGAAAGAGCGTAGAACATATGAGAAGTCCAGAAGCTAAGAGATTCAAGTGATATTGAAGAATAAAAAATCTTCGAGGTAATCGAAATATATGTGACACAAAACTGTCATAGTTTCTACAAAGAGACCTTAGACCTCAATGTGCTAGTGTACAAAGTATGAAAGTTTCGCGTCACGGGCTATATAGGCCTTTAAGAGATTACCTCGATTAAAAAAAAAAACGGTAATGTAACTTGTTTCTGGACCTGACATATATGTTTTCCTCTTTTCATTTCAAGGTTATCTCAAACCAATTTCTTTTGAAAATAAGATGTATTAGATGGCTATGTTTTGGACTGCATCCTTGCGTGTGGACTGTCCTTCCCTTGTTATGTAACGATTATATAAGTATTGCTTTTACATAAAGCGTACCACAAGCTGTATAAACTACTTAGTTGTCAGGCCAACAAATTAACACCTTCTGATCCTATAATCATGTCTGGTAAAGAGACCACCGCTCCCGTTTCCTCTGTCTCTCCCAGGTAACCAAAATGAGCAAAAAACATACCAGGTGTATGCATAAGTTTTTGACGGTTTTTGTGGTAAAGAAAACACGTAATTTTCAAGGGAAATTAATTTCGTTTTATTCAAAATATTAACCATCGGCTTCTACAAATTTCGCCCATCTTTCAGGTAATTGATGCATACCATGCCAGAAAAACTGCTTGTCTTTTGCGGGAACCATTCGTCGAACCATTTTCCAACGTCTTCGAAATTGCTGAAGTGCTGCTCTGCGAGCGCGTGCCCCATTGATGCGAAGAGGTGATAGTCAGATGGCGCCAGGTCTGGGGAGTACGGCGAGTGCGGAAGAATGTCCCATCCAAGTGATTCCAAGGTGTCTTTCGCTGCTTTTGCTGTGTGAGACGGCGCATTGTCGTGTAACACAATCACTTGGCCATGTCTTCGGGTCCATTCCGGTCGTCTTTCGGTCAATACGTGATTTAAATTAATCATTTGTTGGCGATAGCGTTGTGCATTAACGGTTTTGCCGGGATTCAAGAGTTCATAATACATAATACCGCTCTGGTCCCACCAGACACAAAGCATCGTCTTCTTGCCGAAGCAATTTGGCCTTGGTGTTGAAGGACCGGCTCGCCAGGTGAAAGCAACGATTTTTTCCGCTTCGGGTTTTCAAAATAAATACATTTTTCGTCACCCGTCACAATTCGATACAGAAAGGATTTTCTTTCGTGGCGTTGAAGCAGCATTTCACAAGTGACTTTGCGATTTTCCATTTGACGTTCATTCAAATCGTGTGGGACCCATTTACCCAGTTTATTGATCTTCCTCATTGCTTGTAAACGTCTGCTGATTGTTTCTTGTGACACATTTAATGCTTTTGCCAATTGCTGTTGAGTTTGAGTTTGGTCATCCTCCAATAACACCTGCAATTACTCGTTTTCGCATTTTTGTGGTCTACCAGAGCGCGCACTGTCTTTCACATTGAAATCACCACTTTTAAATTGTCGAAACCATGTCTCACATGTTCTAATCGATGGAGCGTGTTCACCATATGTTTCTACCAGCACACGATGACTTACAACAGCCTTTTTCTTTTGATTAAATAAGAAAAGCAATGCGTGCCGCAAATGTTCTTTTTCAATCACAAACTTCGACATGATCACTGAAATATAAAACAAAGACGCTAGTGTTTGGCGGACTCAACTTATGTGTGTTTGTAGTTTAATGTCAGACGAACAAAATGACGTATGTGTCAAAATGAATACGCTGCGTAATTTTTGCTGGCGCCATCTCTTAGGTAAACCGTAAACTACTTATACATACATCTGGTAAGAATAACATTTTCCAGATGTACATAAATTAGTACAGATGAAATGAAATAATAAAAGCGAGATGAAACAGTGTACAGAAGATGATGTAACAGGAAATTTAAACACACACAATGAAAAATTGAAATCCATGAATGTCTGTTACACAGAGACAAAGAAATGAGAGAGAGAGAGAGAGCGAAAGGGGGAGAGACAATAATAAAACGAAAAGAGAGAACATACGAAAATATGGAATATAAACGTAGCAAAAAGAACTTACCCTTATAAAAAGTACAGCTCAAAGAATTTTAACAATAAGATAACAGTGACTTTTGGATTTTATATTTTTTTTTTTCAGGGCGACTCGAATATATAAACGAGTTGTTTGTCATATATTGGCTGGTCTGGAAAATCTAATTAACTGGGAATTTTGGTGGCGTATTTTTCGTTCTTTATAATTATTATTATTTATTGTTTAGTGTAGGTTGCATTAAGCTATACAATTCTTTTAGATAAATAATGGTTACATATAGAAGAGCTTGTTGCTCTACAATAACAAAAAAAAAACAACACAAAAATGAGACACAAATATTATGCAAAAGCATAAAAAAGAGATAGAAAAGTTATAAAATAAGTACCATATACATGTCGATGCTTATGATATGTAGTTAAAGCATAACACAATGATGGGAAAACAAAACACACACACACAAAATCATGATAAAAGAAACAAAAAATACATTTGGGTAAATAGTGAATGGTTGAAAGATTACAAGGTTGAAATGGCTGATTATATACAATGAGTGATTATGTAAGTGAATGATGGCCTAACGTGCGCACTATTCAATAGTCATATAATACGTCCCTGATTTTCCTTTTGAAAATATTTAGATTTTCCTAATTTTTCAATCCAATTGGAAGTTGGTTCCAAATTTTGCTCGTAAAATAAGAAAATGATTTCATGCCATAATTTGTCTTATTACACTTCGGAATGTGGACATTATTAGAGTTGTTAGACCGCAAATTACTATAAAACTTATCGTCGGAAATAGGGATGAATTCACTTAGTGTTCGGTGGCGTGCCGAATAAATAGCTTTGTGCACTTGCACCAAGAAAAGGTATTTCCTTCTGGATTCAAGGGTAGGCAACAACACTGATTCGTTACATTTGGAGGTCAAGAGTGAGAGCGGAGCTTTCCGCATTATCCGAATAGCCCATTTCTGCATCCTTTCAATATGTTTCATGTTGGTTTGGTTGATTCCGTACAGAACCACACCATAGTGCTCAAGAATAGGTCTAATATACGAGGTGTAGTACTTTACTCTGTGAGTGATAGGTAGATAATTGCTTATGTACTGAAGAATCTTGATTTTCGGCACAACATTGGAGCATATCTTTTTATCATGTTGCGTAAGCGATAGTTTCGAATCAAGAGGTATGCCAAGATATTTCAATGTAGCACTTGTAGATATCTTATTGTTTCGTATCTGAAGTTCTCTGTCAATTACGGAACGTGTGCAGTTGTCTGTTGATAAGATTAATGCTTGTGTTTTTGCTGTGTTCACTTTTAGATTATTTGCGTTGTACCAGTTAAGCACGCCCGGAATGTTTGTTTCAATAGTGTGAGCTAATTGGTCTAAAGAATTAGAGTACCAAAATAAGAGACAATCATCAGCGTACAAGTAAACCTCCATATTTTTCACAGATAGTGCAAGATCATTAATGAATAAGTTGAACAGTTTAGGTCCAAGTATTGATCCCTGTGGTACCCCAATTTGAATATCGGCACATTTGGAAATAGTATTGCCAAGTTTCGTACATATTACTCTATTATGTAGGTAACTTTGAAACCATTTACTTGCTTTTTTAGATAAATTGAACTGGTTATATAATTTGTTGAACAATAAATGAGGTTGCACGGTATCAAATGCTTTGCCGATATCTAAGGAAATTAAACCATGTAGTTTTTTCCTTTAACGTCTAGTATGTTTCGCCACTTTGTGGTTAATTGTAGTAGCAATAGTTCGGTAGATCGGTTCCTGCGAAAACCATACTGTTTCTCGGTTATGGGATTGTTATATTCTATATGTTCTTCTAACTGACTATCAACCACATTCTCAAGGACTCTACTAAGAGCTGGTGTTATAGAAATAGGCCTATAGTTGTTAATACTGATGTGTGATCCTCCTTTGAGTATGGGAGGGACCACCGCATGTTTCCAAGCGTCAGGAACTATACCATTTTGAAGAGAATGATTTCTTATGTCCATTAGTGGTTTTGATATCCACTGTGCAAGAAGTCGTAATACACGATTATTAATACCATCAATTCCACAGCCTTTTTTAATATCAAGTCCTGTGAGTACTTTAAAAATAGTGTTAGTGGAGACAGGTTTAAATTGAAATCGCTGTGTCCGGGGGGAGTCATTATACATAAATCCTGAGTCATTGAACGTAGTGTTATTGTTGCGCATCCGATTTCCATTTAATTCATTACATATGATGGTCCCTATATTAGCAAAGTAAGAATTAATGAAATTCACAATTTCCTCCTAATTTGTTATTATTTCATTATTTACTTCTATTGACGGGATATCAGTATTCTGGTTCTCGTGCCCGTTGGTGAGAAAGTCAAGAGCCGATGTTGGTTGTTGGTAGTATACTGACCAGAATAAATTTGGTTCAAAATATACGTCCTTCTTGCTTACTTTATTTCTTTTGTCACCCAGTTTCGAATCATTTTGTATTGATCCCACGAGCATGCGCCCGTAGTCTTAGCCTGTTTAAATATTCTGTTTTTGAAGGAAATAAGTTTGAGTAAGTAGTTGTTAATCCAAGGTCTTCTGCTCGGACGTATTCGAAAAGCTTTTGTTGGAGCAAAGATATCAAGAGCATCACAAATCAAGCTTGTGAGGAAGACAACCTTTTTATTAATGTCCGATATGTTATTTGATTTGTAGAATGGAAGATACGAACAGTATTCTACTAATTTTTCTTCATTAAAATGCTTAAATGTGCGCTTTGTTAGGAGAACTCGTGGTGCTTTATTTGGTGTAGCATTCAATGTAGTGTATGTGAAAAAATGATCACTCAAATCAAGCATAACAGTGGTTGTTTTTGTGTGTAAAGAGTCATTGTTTGTATATATATGGTCAGTTAAACTTTCTGTAGTATCAGTTATTCTGTTTGGCATGGTAACAAGTTGCTTGTAACCCAAGGACTCCATTAGATCGAAAAAATGTGTATCTCTAATAGAGGGGTTGACAGAATTATAGTTAAGGTCTCGAACTAAAATTGAGCAGTAGTTACTCGGAAGCGACTGAAGTATATATCCTAATGCTTTGTCAAACTCCGCCGTAGACTTTGGTCTTCGGTAAACGCAACCAATTAGTACAGGCTTTGTATTATTACAAATACGTGCATCTCTTTGCAGATAACATCTCCTGTTCTGGTCACCCCTGAAAGAAACATTGTTCAAACGCAAGGAAACAATTAAATTCTCTGCTTTGTCCTTTGGGTCCAAGGGTGAAAATCGAGTCACCGGGTGTTCATTCTATCCGTGCGAATTGTTATAAAAACTAGTTCATTAGTTTTGTAATTATTAGAACGCAATAAGTCGAACGCAGTGGCATTCTCGGAACAGGTTAAATTTTCAGAAATTAGTAGAAACTAGCCTCCGATTTTTTGTCATTACGAGAGGAGAAATATTATTTATATCAGCTTAGCCCAAAACTCGTTTCCTCCTATAATATATCAACATCTTTAAAATGTGGAAAATTTAAGATCTGCTGTGCCCAGAGGAGTATACCAATTTTGGTATTGAACATTTGTAACTTTTCATTTTGCTACAGTTTTAACTTATAATATTGACTCTTAGTGTTAGAAATTTAAAAGAAGAATTATAATTCATTCATTTTCTTTTTATGTTCAATTTGTATTAGTAATCTGAAATGGAAGGTATGGGCAACGGTATCTATGCAGTTCGTTTCAATTTATTCCAAATCAGTATGTTCAATGAAACTCACCGAATTTGTAACCGAACCACGCACACATAAAGCATGTACGTATCTTAACCTTTTCACATTGTCCTAGAACTTACCATAACTGTGTCTCAGAACTCTTCAGTTCCACTGGAAATCATGAGTATTTTAATCTGACCACCAACTTTTGTCGCCATTTTGAAAGTTAATGAGTTTACAAACCTTTATATACGAATTGCCCTCAACAAATATGAAATCCCAAAGTCACTTCTATCTTGTGCTGGATTTGTGGGTATTGTATTTTATAATGTTAGGTTCATTTGATTTTTTTTACTACGATTACGTTCCATATTTTCTTCTTCTTCTCTCCCACTTTCTCTCGCTCTCATTTTTCTGTCTCTGCCTAACAGACTTCCATGGATTTCAATTTTTCTTTGTGGGTGTTTAAATTATTTCCTTCCTGATCTTTGTATACTGTTTCATCTCGCTTTTATTTATTTTATTTATTTTATTTTTTTTCATTTCAACTTTACTAATTCATATATATTTGGAAAAAAATCTGTGCTTCTGTTGTTTGCTGATTTTCATTACGTGAGAGAGACGGAAGAAGAGAAAGGGGCCTCTTTACCAGACATGATTATAGGATCAGAAAGTGGTAATTGGATGACCTACCTGCCCGGCGTTTGGAGTCGCAATTTTTTTTATGTGAAGTATATCTTTTCTGCAGAATGGGATTCAATGTATAAAAGCTAACAACGCTTTGGAATAGATAACAAGTTATGTTGTGCTTTCAAATTACGCAATTGTTCTAAATAAAATTTAGAAATATTCGTTTTAACTATCTAATTTGCTGAAATGAAGAACATATTTCATAAATTATGCTCGTTTAATATTTCATGCTTTTCGGGTCCTTTTTACCAATCGCAAAGACGCAAAAATAAATTCTCTCCGTCTTTATGCTTAGAAATATCTTCATATTTTGCATTTCCTCTTATTCTCAGCGGGGATGAGTTCCTTCTATCGATCCTTTTTCGTCTTCGGCTTCTTTCAAGAAACGAACTCCATTCTAACAGGATTCATCTTTAGCCGATCCTTCCTCCTGAGAATCTCCCCAGTGAATCTTTTTAACCTATCTGTTCCACAGCTCCAGGGGCGGCGGTCGAGGACGTGCAAATATTGAAACCTCCAAAACCTCAGAGATGCTGAAGTAGGGTGTAGAGATGCGAGGCAATCCCCAATTTTCTTCTCCTCCCTCCTCCTTCTCTTCGAGTGCAAAGAGACCTTTTCGTTGGAAACTTCTCTCAGATACTAGTTTGGTTCAGTGCACTCAAATCTTACATTAGTAGTTCCACCCTTCCCCTCTAGGCAAGAGTACGCATGAATATATGATACGAGCATGTTTTTTTTTCTCCTTCTTTGCATTGTCTTAGGAATAAATTCTCATTCTCTGACAATTTTTTATATTCCTGAAGACGACTCTATATAACAAACTGATTCGTTAAACATAAGCATTAGCATATTCAGCGACTATTTCGAGTTAAAAAATATGTTTTGTTACTGGTCTATACTGTAAAAGTTATACATTTTGAGACAATTCTTTCTAGAATTGTTTTTGCTTTGTGTTTAATAAGAGTTTACAATGTGTACAATTGGTAGGAACTTTAGAAAGTCTTTGTGAAAGTAAGATTTCCATATTTGTTGATTATTTTCCATAATTACTTTATATACACACATCTTTCACAGTCTATTGTTCAGAAATATGTGCACCATGACATGCAGAAAACAATAGCAGTCATATACAGAGTATAATTTCGTAATATATAACACATATAGCAAAATATCTTTAGTTTGTAGACTGTAATCTGTAGGTGGCTTTAGATAGGGGATGGCTAGCATATTTCAGAGTATAGATTCACATGCGTAAGATCTTGGGTTCGCTACGAGAGGTTGACCATCGTAACTTAGATTTTCCGCAAGTATTTTTTTCACTTGCCCTAAACTGATTCTTCTCTAGTACCTTCAAAGTAGACCCTGATCGAGTTCCTTTCAACAAACCTTTCCGATTCTCGCATCCCTCTCCTTAGATGTTACTTTAATTTACTCCTGTAATATACAAGGTGTTTATAAATTACACCAACAAACTTCGAGATGCGGTTTCTCACATGAAAACAAGACGAAATTTCCTGTGAGAAAGTCTTGAAACGTGCATGATTTCTGAGCTACAGGCTGCCAAAAGCGTGGGAAAATGAACTTCAGAGCTTCATATTTCTAACACTATGAACAGTAGAGTTCATGCAGCATGGTACCGTCAAAGAATTTAAATCTGCATTATTCAAAAATGCATATTTCAAAATTGTCCAATAGGTATGCAAGGGAGTTTCTAAAGGAATTAGGGGATTCCCAGAAAATTCTGTGAAGTGAAGGTGAGTAGAAATCAGCATGAATGAGACACCTTTCTACCAGAAAACAATCATTTAATTGAACCAAGACGGTATCTGAAGTACGTGCCGAACCATTTTCTTAAAAGTAAAAGTTGTTGCACCATTTAGTATATATTTCATAGTTTCAGCGACCGTTTTGTTTATTTCTTATTAAAGACATTGAATACCATTGCTCGGTTGGATAACGGTGATGATATATGTCATCTTTACTCACACGAAAAGTCATTTAATTCAAACCCATTCCCACCTATACCTCTACTTCGGAAAAACTTCTGAAACCACATGTACATCCTTTGAGGAACCCATCGCTTAATTGTGGAATATGAATTTTTAAATGGAGCAGGTTTAAAATCTTTGACGGTATCTTTCCGCATCAGCTCTACTCTGTTTGTGATATTAGAATTATACATCTATAAAGTTCATTTAAGTTCATGTTAAAGTTCTTTCGACAGCCTGTATATAGTTCCTAAACAATGCACATAACGAAAATTTGTCAGAGGAATCTTCGTCTTGTTTTGATCTGAGGAATCACTTCCCGAAGTTTGTCGGTGTAGTTTATAAATAAGTTGTATCCCATCAATACATCAAATGAAATTAAAATTAAATAACTACAAAATTGAGATTTATGTTTGTGAATTTAGACATCAGACTAACTTACAGTTACAGATTTTGTGAAAGAATGTTTTTAATTGAAAATGTGTAATATCTTTCGATTTTACATGTGAATTTAATGAAGACTGCCTTTGCGCAATACTTTTTTTATATACAAAGTTATTAGAGTTGTTTCAGAACGTGTTCACACTAAAAGAGAAAGGATGTTGTAACTGTACTCCGTCATGAAAATAGTAATATTTGGCTTCTTCTTGGAGAATGGAGCTGAAAACAGAATTGACGCCACAAAAATATTGTTCACAGTGTAGTGGAGAGCACTAGCTATTGTCCATTTTAAGTTATCTCTTTATGCTCGAAACATGCTGTGCTATAGTTATCGAAATACACTAGCCACTGTTTTTCAATACGGAAAGTTCTCTGCTCTCAGCAGACAAAGCTAAATCCTTCAGGTGGTCTAAATTACGAAGCAGAAGCTGAATGACGTGAGGTATGGAATACTTCTGCATCCTCCATCTTCCTCATACTTAGCCCTAAACAGACTACCATGTGCTTACGCATTTAAGCCAACTGTGTTCAGAAACAAGGATAGTGCAGAAAGAGTGTTCTGGGACTCATCGTCCCGTAGGAGCAACATTTCTTCAGGAACGAGATTGAGAGTCTTTGGAATTGTCGGCAGAAATGTGTCGCTGCAGACCGAGACTATGACGTACGACAACGGGCAATTAACGGCAAGTTAAGGTAATTTGGCAGTATTATTTTATAAATTTGCTGCTACTAGCCCTAGTGCTGTAAAGTTCCACATTTTACACAGCAAATGAAGTGATACTTATGTTCGATTCAACATACGTATGCTGCTCGTTGAGATTTCCCGCCAAGGCACTGTGAAATGAAATATATATTACGTTCTATGTAAAAAAATACTGCCAAATTACCTTACTTTAAAATATTCCAAATAACATTAATTGTATCATATGATATAAATAGTGTGAAATCAATAATCATTCTGTTGAACACAGTAGAAGCTCTAACAGGTATGGCGAGGTACGATAATTTGACAGTATTTTGTACAAAACGTAATATTTTATTTGTTTTACAGTGGATTGATCTCGACTGCGGGAGATCTCAACAGGAAAATAGCTTGAAGCGAATATGTCACTTTGTCTGCGATGTCAAATATGGAATCCTACGACACTAGGTCTCTTCGCAAGATGCTTATGAATCCATACTCCCAAATTACCTCACTTTACCCATCACATCTTATGTTATGTATTTATAACCAGTAGGCCCTTACCTTAAAAATGCGACTTGTAAGGTAAAGTAAGGTAATTTGGCAGTATAATTTATTTGAGAGTATTAATTTA
>JAGDQP010041882.1:0-16742 GCA_022664845.1 Lepisma saccharinum | reverse complement strand
CCCCCCCCCTCTTCGGAACTGTAGTCGAAAAGATAATAGCATAGATTAAATAAAATTCAGTAACTTGGTATAAGATAATAGTAAAGAACTACACTAAATACTGCTCAAAGCTTCTGAAATGAATATCTGGAACGTAGGATGGAAGTGGGCCCCACAAAATGCTTTATTATTAAGATCTATTTACATTCAAGTGAATCATATAAGCTTAGTAATTAACGAAGAAGATTCACACTTACCTTCAAACGTCTGCGTGTATTACTGGACTCTTTAAATTGCACGATCTCTTCTCTCTTCTTTTTATCATAATATATATCTGAACGCTACAACACTTTCTCCAGTTCGCCGTTTTCAAATTTCAACAGACGACAAACGACACGAGATTTTTCTACTCGGTTCAACTAACCGCCATCTGGGTTAAATAATAACTAACTCTTACAAGGTTAAATGTACCTACACATTAAACGGTTCACATAACCGAGTAGTGGGTTAGTCACATTGTTTGAATTAACCGTGTTGGTTGTTTATTTCTTCCTTTACCCAACTTGTAGGTAAATTACTACCCACGTGTTGGTTGTTTTTAACCAAATTTCCGTTAACCTTTTTCAGTGGGTTACCATTTACCTACAGTATCCGGTACTTTCATCTCTGAAATGTGTTGTGATAAACAACTAGTCGGTTACCTACAACCCTTTTCGTCATTAACCTAGCAAAATTTTGACTAGGTTAGAATTCATTTTTTTCCGTGTGGTAATGAACAAAGGACTGAAGGCGGAGAAAGGTCTCGCGTTGCCACACTTTAATGCTGGATGAATGAGAACACTAATGTATCTGTTACGAACTTCAACATGGTTTTGAATAGACGAGAAAAGAACACATCAGAAGGTTGTACTATCATGACCAATATAATCTTTACATGACTTTATTATACATGATTTTTATCTTAACCTAGAAGATAGGCCACCCAACTGACGTAGAGGGGGTGATGTGTGATTCTGAGAGTGTGTGCGTGAACGAGCAAGGATTGGAAGTTTCTTTTCTTTAAGAGAAATCATTATCGCATGTCCTGGCTTCTGGGAAGATATTTATGGTTTCTTGCAGTTTGTAGGAAATAATGAAAAAAAGTAAGATAATCGCATTTGAAACAGCAAAACAGAGAACCTAACGCAATTTTACTTTAGTTGGGCCATTAGTTGAAATTTACTGAAAGATGTAATTTAAATTATCCAGTAGGAAAGATCCCTACCGAACATGGAGAAACGAAAATGAACGCTGAAACCTATGGTTACCCTAGGTAATTATTTCTTTCTTAATGAATCGAGTATTCTATAGAACACTAACGTTATACACTAAAGACAAGAGAAAACGTCTGTTTCTATCAGTTATTAAAATGGGGCACGATATTTATGCTTTATAATTTATGATATTATGCTATTATTTACGTTACAAAGAAGATGTTAGTAGCAAAATACACAAAATATGTTGCGTGCTAAGTTATATATATTAATGTTCAATAGATACAAATAGAAGTACGAATCTTTGAGCATCATATGGAGAATATCTGAGATAAATTAGATCTTTCTCTTTCCAGACAAATATTTATGTGTGGACGTGCGTGTGGTAAACGTAGATATGAGTATGTTTTGTTCCAAACGGCCATGATAACTAACTTTAGAGAGTGTTGGTTTCGTATTCGGGAGGTCCTCGGTTCGTTACCAGCGGCTGACTGTCCTGACTTAGGATTTCTCAGTGGTTTCCTCAGCTACACCAGGCATGTACCGGAATGGTACCTTCAATTTACAACCTGGCCGACTCCCTACCGCATTTCACAAAACCTTATCTTGGAGTGATCTATCAGTGCCTAAAAGCTATAAATAAGATGCAAACTCAACGAGTATAATATATAAACTGTCGCTCTGTGAATCGGCATATTGCTTCTTAATGCCATGTTGATGGATTGACATGGATACAGAGATGGATCAAGTGACCGTAGCTCAGTTGCTATAGCGTTGGCTTATCAATCGAAAGGTTTTAGTACGACCATATATCCTGACTGAAGTAGTACCGGGCAATTTTCCTCACTACACGAATAAACTAATGTTTATAATAATCTGCAGAAATTGAATAAACACACACACACACATAATGACAGAGAGTGTGTGTAGGAGAAGGAATGAGTGAGAGAGGAAGAGAAAAAAAGGAATTTACGAAGTCATGGAAAAAAAGAGAAGAATAGAGAAAGATCAATGAAAACCTTGAAACTAAATTGATTTATTATTATCCTAAAGAACAAACGCTAACACACGGTTTACTTTCTGATTCTAGCTAGTGATGCTTCTTCTCTCTCAAACCCACAGAGAATTTCTGATTGAGTTCTGTAAATAGTTGAAGCTATCATTTTAGTCGAAAAAACACGGCGCTCACTGAGGATCGAACGCGGATCATCAGAATGAAAGGTCAAGACGAAACCCCTGCACCACACATTTCGCTTTTAAAAATCTATGCAACACATGTTACAGTTGTTCTATGTTAAAGAAGTACAAGAAAACTGAACGCTTCAGGTCAATGACTTCTTCGTTTTTGCACTGTTAACACACAGATACTGTATTTTGCATCTTCCAACCAATATTCGTTGTCTTCTTATTTTTCTACAAGGACGTTCCTACTAAAGGGAATTCAGCTAGCTGCTTCCACATTTATTAGTATTCGACGCTCACGAACAGAAGTGTCTATTCGATTGTTCACTTTTCCCTTGTAAAAATATCTTTAGTAAGAACTGGTTTCGAACCTCTGTTACTCACTTTCAATACTCAGAAGTCTGACATCATTCCACTGGACTAGACTTCTTAGCTGAAGCTAAACCTCCAGAAATATCATTACTACTTTCAGCAGCCGGTTTCTTAAAACTTTTGGAACAATATTACTAGTCTCTACACTATTAATATAAATTCGCTTCACAAGTTCCTGTTTCTCAAACTTACAGTTGTAAAATACTAGCTGCAAGTTCACGGAGTAGTATCACAATGTGACTAGTATTACTAGTGATTCTGTTTCTCGAAATAACAGTATAGTCGTGTACACTTGTAACACACAAGTAAATATCCACAAGTATCTGCAGACTTTGTAGCGTATGTAGATGGATCGTTACAAGCCAAGATTTACTTTTTCTGGAAAAGTATAATTGATAAGAGAGTTTGGAAAAAGAATTACGTGCATACATTTTTCAAGTGGATTCTAATTAAAAAATACATATATTAATATGGTATGGTTCAACATCACACTAAAAATGCAATGTCTTTCCACCATAAATATTCATCCGATAACTGTGATGCCGTAGTCAAGCCAAACGCACTTATTTAAAATTTATTATTATTATTATTATTATTATAGTCTAAATAAAACCTGTTAGTATTTTTTCTGAGTTCAATGTTGTGTACTATTTTCAAGCAATTTTGATACTATAAAGTTTTTTGGGAGGTTGTCGTTAGGATCTAAAACCGGAAATCTGAAATAAAATCGTTAACAGTTTCTAGTAAATGACAATTCTGGAATAGAATAATTGTTTTCAGTAACTTGAATCTGAAATTATTTGTAATCAGTTACTAAACCTTATATTCAAACTATGCGTCTGAAATATTTAACTGTGGTAAGTCTTGATTAGCGTAAAAATGCACGTAGTTATTAATTTGTTTCTAAATATACAGTTCATTATCATATTTCATGTAAACTTGTATCAAAAGATAACTTTTCATTTGAATTCTAAAATGATTCCAACTTTACTCAATTTTGCAACATAATAATGTTTTTCTTGTGTTGCCTCATTTTTAATATAATACACTTTTTCTTGTGTTGCTTCTAAACAGAATAAAGAGAAGATAATTTGGTTATATCTGTTTTAAGAAGTAGAGCAGAAAGTTGTTTTTTTGTTTTGTTTAACTTTGGTTGGCTTGCAATTTAACCAAGGTAGATATGTAATTCTTGCCAACACATTTCGAAAATTTTATATGTAAATGTGTTCCAATATTGTTGACCGTATCTACACCAAACTTACTAGGTAGACTACTAGAACAGATACTATCTGCACTGCAGTTTAGTATTGGCAAACTATTTTAAGAACGATACCAGCTGTGAGTGATGCCAACATGTTTTACTGATCATGCACCAATGGGCGGATATATCAACAAGTTGTTAATACCTTCCTCACTTTGGTTTTCTATGGTTGTCCTCAGTTTCAGGATACAAATAACGTGTGTTACCTTAAGTTAGACCTTTGCTGCTACCTTCCCACTTTGTACCCCGGAATAGTGCTCGCCGAGGGTTATCATCAGCATGTGACGAACTTAGCTCCTAGTATCCTGAAGGGTTCATACAATGTAAAGTATATAAATGGGTTATTTTACACTTAGCAATACATAAAATAACACCAATATATGTAAAGAAATGTTTACCGAGGCGATTTGTCAATGTTGACAACTGGCGGATTGACACACGTGAAAGTAACATACATGGAAACACAAAGACGTGAAAGTGAGCGGCCGTAGTTCAGTTGGTAGAGCATTGGAATGATCCCAATGGCCGCCTACCGCGACTGAAGTTTCTCCAGGGTTTTCTTCGGTCAAACCATGCAATTCTGATATCTCCCAAAATGAATTTCGTTGCCTTCCCAGATGAAAGTGGTAACCTAACCTACCTGTAAGTAACCAAAAATATACACGCATCTTACGTGTATCAAAAGATAAAAAGTATTAATCTAGTTATTAATGCTAAGAGGCACAACATTTGTATTTAAATACGAATCAGTATTCAGGTCCGCAAAACACACGGGTCTCAAAACGCACGCCAACGTGAGAACCAAATAGTTAATTTGAATTCGCCTAATTTAACCAACTCATATCTGCGTTATTGTAAAATTATTTCAATGAACCGGTCGTTAAAACTCGGAACGATCGCATCGGGAGTTCTGCCAGAATTTTCATTTTAGGTGTATATAGCCGAAGTAAGGGGCTGTAAGTAGAGTTTTGCAGGGTTTATGTCGATTTCTAAACGTAAAAAGCTTTAAGTTGGTGTGTATGCTCTACGATTTACAGGACAACACCCCCATTAACGAATATCTGGAAGAATCCCTGTATCCCATACAGAATAGAACGTCCGACTCAATGTATATCTAATGCTAAGAAGTGGTTTTATTGACGCGATGTTGAATCTGTCTTTCTATTTATACTCTTGTCCATTCAGTTGAACATTGGTTAGTATCAAGGTACAGGAAATGTTTGTTTTCTTATGTCTTATAGATAGGCCCTATCTTCGTTCTAGATTAGAGCATATGCCTGAAATTGTAAAACAAATTCATTCTCGTTACGAAAGGAATACTATTTATGTCCGTGTCAGCCTTCAACATATAAACCACAAATATGAAAGGTAGAACAGTTCGTAGAAAATATATAATTCCTTGGCATCGTCGTACAGTGTGATTTACGACGATACTGGATTTTTTAAGCTTCAATTCACTATTTCAACTTGGTATTTGAATTTGAATTTATTTAAAACGTTTACGAAACTTCGGTTCAGGACGAATATTTCCACTTAGGGATACAAGTGGTTTGAGCTCATGTAAGCTATAGGTCCCATTAGCTAAATTTTCCCATTCAGTAGTTAAATTTCACATAGGCTACTACGTAAATTCCCGTAGTACTTGAATTCAATTTTAATGTATCATAGTAAAAAGTCATGTAAGATGCAAAAGTTTTATTTATAACTATTACATTCAAGTTACTACTGAATTTAGTGAAAGTAAAAAGAAATATCTAATTTCTTCGACGGGGCTCGAACCACCGACTCTAAATATCAAAATAATTAAAATTAACGTGTTTTAACCAAGTGCGCTACAAAGCTAACAGGTGGAACAACACACTTAACACGTATTAGTAGCATTACAAAATTAGCATGCGTTCCACCTATTTGAATAATTTTTGTATTAGTGTAATAGTTAAAAAGCTGGTTTTGGTGGAATTTATTGAAATGTGTTGTGCAGGAAAATATATTCACTTTTTCGCTAAGTAATTACAAATATTTATCTTTTTCCCTTGTTTTCTTTCCTCAAAAGTTATGAGTAGGTCATTAGTACAACGCAAAACTAGAGCGTCCCCTTGTTTAACGTTAAGCATGCGACTGGTATGTTACTAATAGCGCACAGAATTCGTTTCTGAATACGACTTCACCTTGTCAGCTATTAGTCACTCGTTAGTAGAGCGTTAGTCGCTTCAAAAAACGTCTCTGCGTTAAAATGTTTAAAAGAACAAGGACCTGTATACTGTATCGCTTGCAAAACAATATTTGGATACACGTGCAGTAAATCTGAAACTTATCATTACCTTCGACACACTGTTGTAAAATGGAGCTTGAAGATACAGATGCAGCAACAACACAAGTAGCTAGCTACTTTAATCTTGTTTATTTTCTCTGTGCATTTGAGCCTTCCTGCTCGTTGGAGTATGGCATGTGTTTAGCGATATCGTTTGTTAATAAAGACAACGGGGGAAGGGGGAGCAAGCGAGCGTCCAGGTTACCTACATCTAAATATTGAACAAGTGGCGTAGGACAGACGTTATACAGTTTCTCGAAGGGGGACTGGCGTGCGTAAATTTGCACTGCCAGGAGCGAGTTTGGTTTGTATAAAGTTTATGTAATGTATTACTTCGAAAGAGAATTATGCAAAGCACCACCCCATGTTTTATCCCGGCTTAATTGTTTGTTTGATATTAACATTCTAAATGAGCTGGAAAGCTTTTAAGGACAGAATCTACAGTTCTTGGTAAAGTGGGCTCCGAACTACTCCTACTAAGAAGTATTCAAATATGCGAATCTATGATACGGTATGCCAGAAATTTTCGAATAGTCGGAGTTCTAGTTCTGACGTACTTTCATTGGCACGTGTATAATCGGTATTCAGCCTCATCAGGACTGGCTTAATTTCCATATTTTCATCCTTAGATCCTCAACATAATTAGTATTCAATTTTGTCCTAGCTTTCATCCAACGTTAACTTTAAGTCCGAAATTCAGCCTCGACCTCGAGATGGGACGTCATCCTCGACCTCACTCAACCACAACCGAACAACCTCGACCTCAATTAACCTCAACCTCAATCTACCGATCCACCGTAGCTCGGTGGTAGAGTGTTGGCGTAGCATTCGGGATGGCGTGGGCTCAATCCCAGCAACCGACCATTCTGACTGAGTTTTTTCCAGGAGTTTCCCTCAGCCACATCAGACAAATGCCGGGATAGAACTTTTCCTCATCCTTCCGCACCCCTATTCCGGCCTGAGCCGTAGATGCCCAAAGGCCATAAATAAAATTCAGATTAAACCTTGACTCAAATCTCAACCTTATGATGAAACTTCAATCTCGACCTCACTCAACCTAAGCCTCACGACGGAACTTGAACCTCGATCTCACTCAGTCTCACAAGGAACATGATCCCCAATCTCATTACAACCCCACGATTTAACTTCTACCTCGACCTCAACTAACTTCGACCTCACAACCTAGTTTGAACCTCAACCTCATTCAACCTCAATCTTGATCTGACTCAACCTTACAATGAAATCCGACCTCAAAACCTTACGAGGAACTTAAAATTCCACCTCTTTAAACCTCACGATGAAACTTTAAACTCGACCTCAGAAACTTAAGCTCCCGTCTAGAGGTCTAGGAGAGATGAGGTTGAGGTTGAGCCTCGTGAGGTTTAACACCTGAGTGCGTTCGAAGCTAAAGTTCCATCGTAAGGCTCAGTTAGGTCAATGTTGAAGTTCCAGCGTGAGGCTGAGTTTGAGGTTGAAGTTCTATCGTGAGTTGGACGTTAAGTAAGGTCTAGATTGAAGTTCTATCGTTAGGTTGAGGTTGATATTTTGTCGTGAGGTCTAGGTTGATAGAGTTCATATGAGGTTTAGTGAGGGGAGGTGAAGGTTCAATCGTGAGGTTTAGGCTCAGTGAGGTCGATGTTGAAGTTTCCATGAAGTTGAGAGCGGTCGAACTTGAACTTCCATAGTGAGGTTGAAGCTCAGTAAGGCCGATGTTAATGTTTCATCGTGAGGTTGAGAGAGGTCGGAGTTAAAGTTCTATCATGAGGTTGAATTTGAAGTTTTCAATACCTAATGCACGTAATGCATTTCCTAAGGTAGGAAAGTTACTGTCTTTGCAGATAAAGAAGAAGACGACAATTAACGAATATTGGTTGGAAGATGAAAATAAAGTGTGTGGGTGTTTAGAGCATAACTATACGCATAAATCATTGACCTGAAGCGTCCAGTGTTTTTGTACTTCTTTAACACAGAACAACTGTAACATGTGTTGTGAAGGTTTTTAGAAGTAGAATGTGTGGTGCAGTGGTTTCGTCTTGATCTTTCATTCTGATGACTCGGGTTTGATCCGCAGTCAGCGCCGTGTTTTTTCGACTAAAATGATAGCTTCAACTATTTACAGAACTCAATCAGAAGTTCTCCGTGGGTTTGAGAAGAAGCATCACTACTAGCTAGAATCAGAAAGTAAACCGTGTGTTTGCGTTTGTTCTTTAAGATAATAATAATTCAATCTAGTTTCAAGGTTTTCATTGATCTTTCTCTATCCTTCTCTTTCTTTCCATGACTTCGTAAATTCCTTTTTTTCTCTTTTTCTCTTACTCATTCCTTCTCCTACACACACTTTGTCATTATATGTGTGTGTGTGTGTTTATTCTATTTCTGCAGATTATTATAAACATTAGTTTATTCGTGTAGTGAGGAAAATAGCCTGGCAACACCTCAGTAAGGATAAATGGAACCCTTCGATTGCTAAGCCAACGCTATAGCAAATGAGTTACGGCCACTCGATCCATTTCGGTCTCCATGTCGATTCCCCCACACGGCATTAAAAAGCAATGTGCCAATTAACAGAGCGACAGGTTTATATATTATACTCTTTGTGTTTACATCTTATTTATAGCTTTTACTCACCGATGGATCACTCCGAGATAAGGTTTTGCGAAGTGTGGCAAGGAGTCCACCAGGTCCTACATTGAAGTTACCATTCCGGTACATGCTTGGTTTGGCTGAGGAAAACAGTGGGGAAACCTAAGTCAGGACAGTCAGCCGCTGGAACTGAACCGAGGATCTCCCGAACACGAAACTAACGCACTACAAAGTAAGATATGGTGGCCGTTTGGAACAAAACATACTCATATCTACGTTTATCACACGCACGCCCACACACAACTTATCTTTTATCTGTATCTGTTGAATATATATAAATCACAGGCATATTCAATCTACTAGTGGATGAGGCCTCTCCCCGAATATACATATATATATATATAGAGAGAGAGAGAGAGTGAGAGAGAGAGAAAAAAAAATTATATTTACTATGACTTATAATTGGGCACAACATATTTTGTGTATTTTGTAAGTAATATGTTCTTTGTAAATGATAAACGTAAATAACAACATATTATCAAAAATTATAAAACATAAATATCGTTCTCCATTTTTAAGAACTGATAGAAACATATTTTCTCTTGTCTTTAGTGCATGACGTTAGTGTTCTATGGAATATTTGATTCATTAAAAAATACCTAGTAACCATAGGTTTCAAGGTTCATTTTCGTTTATCCATTTTCGGTAAGGATCTTTCCTAATGGACAATTTAAATTACACTTTTCAGTAAATTTGAACCAGTGGTTCACCTAATGTAAAAATAGTATTACATTTCCTCTTTCGGTTTTTGAAATGGGACTCTCTTAAGTTTTTTTTTCATTATTTGCTACATACTACAAGAAATCATAAATATATTTTTTCAGAACCCAGGACAAATGATACGGTTTTCTCTTAAAAAAAGAAAATTCCAACCCTTGCTCGTTCACGCACACACCGCTCACTCTAAGAATCACACACCGCCCACTCTACGTTAGTTGGGTGGCCTATCTTGTAGGCTTAGAGAAAAATCGTGTATAAAAAAGTCATGTAAATATTACATTGGCCATGATAGTACAAACTCTGTACATTTCGCAGAACTCAACACCGGCAGGAACTGTCCTGTTGTAAAGATCATCATCTTTGTTTGCAGTCCAGGAGTCGACCGAAAGCAAAGCACGATCCTTACCCTGCAGATCGGTCCACAAAACTTGCTCCAGGAAGATTTGAAAATCACGTTTGGTCATTTTCACTTATCTACTTGCATATTCTTTCACATTAGGGAATTCAGCGTAAATGCTCGCAACAAGAACATACATGTGTGGAAGCAGTGTGCCATCCATTCCAATCATCGGCATAATCATATATGAATGCGACGTTGTGGCGATTGAACCCATGCCAAAAAAAATGGATTGCTGCCCTTTATGACAAGAGTTATACCAGAATGGAACGTTTTATCAAATCTTAACTGATCTGCATTAAGGACCTGTACTGGAGTCAACTCGTGCTCTGCAATGAAAGACTTAAACTCATGAAAAAAGTATGCGGCGGTTGTTTGAACAGCAGCAGCATCAACGTCGGCTCGCGTACTAACTTTATGTATAATCTTGCGCGAAACTATTTTGAGTTTTCGTTTGAAGCGCGTGACCCATGATCTGGACGCTGTGAATGATAAGATGTTCTTCATATTCATGGCCCAGATGCGTATTGTGCGGTCGTGAATAATTGCATTGCGTACATGAAATGCTCATGTACAGCATTATTAAGGCGTTTTTGTAAGGAATGCCGGTGTCTGCAAGGTGTTGTTAGTGTCTTTTCAAATTTTTGCAAGACTCTTATTTCTTATTTATCGTTTTTGTGCCATAACGGAAGTGATTTTCAGATGCAGTGACATGTCCAGGAGGATGCAGTGACATGTTCTCACTAATCCAGGAGGACACAGCTGGAGAGGGTCTGGTCCTCTGGGCTGCTTGGTCCAGATCTTGTTTGCAACGGCCAAGTGATTATCTGGGAATTTTGTGAGCGGTTTCTCTGGTGGTGATGGAGCATATGATCACGAACTACTGCTTTCTTGGTGTTCAACGACTGGTGGACTTCGTTCTGGCAGCAACGTCGTTCCCCCTGTTAACGCTGTATCATCACCGAAATCACTTTCAATGTCCTCGTCATCTGTGCCATCGTCATCTATCATTAGTGTGTTAAACTCATCCTTAATCTATTCTGCAACGAGACGTTCATCCCGCGTGGGAGTCTCCTGCGAGATACCAAAAAAATCCGCTAACAACCTAACAACAACCGCATTCTGTACACATATGATGCGCCTAGTAAATTGCACTCTCGTCCCTTACACAATACAGAGAACCACTTCAATATCTCGCCCTCACTTATCACAATATCCGCGCTCTACTTATCACAATATCACTCTTTGCAAGATATTCACTTTCACCGTCATTGCCGCCATTCAATGTTTCCTCTTCCCTAGCTCCGCTCCCTATGATCCTTAGCAGCTTAAATTTTGGTTATCTCCATATCTTTTCATGGTCAATCAGATGCTATAGGTTTGCATCGGATTTGCGCTACAACCATATGGTCTTTTACTGTCAGATTTCTATTAGACTGGTGCAGAAATTCTGTAGGTTATCTTATTATTTCATTCAAGCACCAACCACGAATCAGGAATCCACTTATTCCAAAACAACTGTACGACTGTCTTCCGTCATTTGGGGAAACCCGCGAACTTTCTGTGGTAAAAATCTACCGGTTTCTGGGCGAAGAAATCATCAAGCCAAGAGTTCAGTGCCATGTCGTCGGAAAAGAATCTGCCAGGCACTATGTTTCACAATGCACGGAACAGATGATAATCTAAAGGCACGCGGTCTTGAGAGCGTACTGGATGAGGTAAGACCTCCATTCCCAGCTTCTGAAGAACTGTTTTTGTCATGGTTGCAGTGTGAGATCTGGAGAATCATGGGATAGCGTGTTGCTGATCTTTTCTCCCCAATAACTACCTGAAATCCACGCAGTTGTACTCAATACGCCGCAGCATTTATTGTTACATTCCTGGTCAACAGCTCAAAATGAATGTACAGGCGCCATTTTTCGTCACCCATAATAATTCTAGACAAAATGGTTTGATGTTGCTGGCAAAGAGAGCGATGGCGAGCTAATAAGGAGGCACAAGTGGCTACATGTTAGCTTTTGTTTTTGTCACTGAGCATGTGGGGAGCTCATTCACCAAGTTTCTGCACTTTCCTCATGGAGTGTAAATGTCTACCGACGGTTGTATGGTCACAGTCCATCTGTGTGGCCTATTTCCGTGTCGTTTGGTGAGGATCCGCATCATTTAACGTGTTCAAAGTTCTTATCAAGTCTTATTTCCGTCTAAAACATGGGGCGTCGTTTATGTCGAACTGTCCTTACTTGAAACGCATATACCACCTTTAGACAGTCCTCTCACTATTGGTGTTGTCCCCACACACTGCACAAATTTTATTGTCATCCTCCTCGGTCCGCATAACTTCGTTAAACTGAACCAACGTAATGTATCACAAATGTTCGTTCTTCTCGACTTGATACACCATGTTCAATCACCTACAAAAAAACTTCATTAATGCTGATGGTTCAACCTGGCATCTATTAACATAGGATCATGTTATGCAGTGTACAAGAACTAGTTCAAACCTCCCTTCAAGGCCGACAGGATTTATACACCAAACCAATATAAATTGTCTGATGGGTACACATTCTTAGTTGAATATGTTGCAGAAAATGGAAATAGCGGACAGATATTCTATGTTGATTTAAAATAATTCTTGTATTTGTTGTGGCTACCACACGTAATAGCTCCATTTTGCCAGATTGTGATTTTTTTTAAATTTTAAAAAATCCTTCGGTCATTTTCTATGAACTTGAGTTTACGTGATGAACAACTAGCAATCAATATATTAAAACCGAGCGGCCGTGGCTCCGTGGTAGAGCGTAAGCTTAGCATTCAGGAGGTTGTGGGTTAAATTCCAGCAACGGACCATCCTGACTTATGTTTTTTTAGTTTATTCCTCAGTCGCATCAGACAAATACCAGGATGGTACTTTCAACTTAGGCCCTGGCCGACACCTTCCCGCATAATTTCCCTCTCTTATCCCGGCTTGAGCTTTACATGCCTAAAGGACATAAATAATACATTCAACATATCTATTAAAAGAAAATACTAATACTATTTGGGAACATCGTTTAATATTTCAGTCTTTGAAAACATGTCTATTATTTTCAAAATATGAGTTTATCTTCGCAGATTTCATTCATGTAAATAAAACATTCATAAATTAAATATTAAAGTAAATAGGAAAACAAATTGTTTATTAGTATTTTAAAATTTCCTTACAATAGAGAATGTATAAAACTATAAACGAATTTTTAAGCGTTGCAAGATAGAAAGTAGCCCAATTGTCCATTTGCTTGAAAATAAAATGTAGCTACTATTATTATTAGAGTACGTAAAGTTTGTTTTCATTTCAAACACATCATAAATTTTACATGTTAAATATAGGAAATACTTCTTCTCATTTACTTACAATTTGATAATCTTCTTTATATACAATGAAGAAAATGATCCCAAATTCCGTAAAGCAAAGAAAACGATCCAGAAACTAAGTGAAAAATAATAAAATAATCTCCTTTAGTACGAAATGAAAAACTGCTGCGACACGTTAGGAGATTGCTAGCACTGGTTGTTATGAGGAAGATGTTCCTTGTCTCTCTATTTCAACTGCTTCAGCGCTCTGATATTATTGCAGCAACGTATTAAGGCGATCGTACACAATTCTTCGTTGAGAATTTTCCGCTTATGTTTTCTCTCCATTAATATAATAAATTAATTATGTATCCTTCGGCAATTGAAGGTTCTTCTAAATCTCCGACGAATCCACCTGATACAAGATAAAAACCAAGGCTGTGTGGTCAATTCTCGACGACGTTCTCTACTTGAAGATTGTGGATGTGCTTCCTCTGATATACAGTTTGTTTCTTTTGTCTTTAGTAGCTTGGTAAAACTTCTTTCTTTGCCATACGCCATTTCAGAAGACAGTTCTTCTCTATGTCGAAAACTAATATCATAGCTGCCCAATGACAAAGGTCTTGATCGTGGCTTCTGTCTGTAGTGACTGGGTGGATTTTGATAGCTATCCTCCTGTTTTCTACCATCCACTCAATCATAGTGAGCAAAGAAACAGAGCCATAATTTAATATCGTACATCCGACATAAATCGTCATGTCCTGGGCTATAAACGTATGGACTCTTCTTCCTTTAGCGTCAGTTCCATCAACTCCGAAACAATTGTCGTTTAGACTGAAATAGATGGCCAGGTTTTCAGACCATACAAATGGTATCATCTGGTCGTCGAACTGACTTGTGCAGAAGGCTGGTAAAATGGAGAGGTCTCCCATCAGCTCCAATAATGTTGTTCCTCGTATTTTCAGTAGAATATTAGTTGAGGTTATACTTGGATGAACTCTTGAGTATCGTAGTAAGACCTTGCGTATTCTGTATTTGAGTTGCCGTCTCTGTCTTCTTTGAACAACAGCTTCTTCTTCGTTACCTGAGAGGAGATTTGGTGACGGTTGGAGGTAGATCGGGTGTCCTCTTGGATCTCTCTGTATTGCTTGAGTGTTAAGAAGTGTATTCCTCCTGTTTCTCGTTCTGTTGAGAAGTGTTCTCCATCTACTATGTAACCACCTACAACAGCGTTGGAACCATCGTTGAAAATGAGTTCTCCTGCGACGTTCACTTGTCACTGGGTGTTGGATAATTGTCGAAGATTGAAGATTTTGACCTTGTGTAGCTATGAGAGACATAGCTGAATATCGCCTTGCATTTGATCTATGAGAGACTTGTAAAACGTTATTCTTTTGATTTTTATTAATTTTGGGTGGTAAAGATGCGCATTGAGACATTTTTCACTTTTCCTGTTTTCCACGTCCGTCCGTAGTAAATAAGTTTTATTGCGCATCTGTTTCTTGAAGGCGGCATTTTTATTAATTTAATTGAGTATCATTGTTGCAGTTGATTTTAACACAATTATTGTCATAAAATATTGTGCTGTATTAGGAGAAAGAACAATAAGCCTAAATGCAAAAAAAAAAAAAAGGTAGCAAACAAACTTTCATAGCGGAATGATAGTTATTTGTGCTGCTCATATACTCGAACATCTTAAAAGATTATAGGTTATGTGGGGGGGGGGGGAAGATGCAGCATTGTGTGGTTCCGTCCATCTCAGGCAGCAGCTCGCAAATTTGTTTTCTTCAGTTTGCCAACCCAGAACGCTGAGCGGGTAAATTGAACTTTTAGGAATCTCAGGGGGTGAAGGGAGTTCAGAAACTACGAGGAGGTCGTTTCTACCATGTTTGCTTATTTTGTGCAAACGAAGTGTCGTCTGCTTTACACTCGATAGGCGCTTGTAAAATTCTCGCAACTACTTTCTTCTCTGGTGGTCAATTGAAAGCATCCGTTTTAATTTTTAAATGAAAGTTGGAAAGTCTAGGATAAAATATATCTGCTCGAAAGTGCTTCTTAGAATTATTTCTCTGGTTTAATGTCCAGAATACTAATTCTTGAGTCTTTCGCTTTTGTTATTCTGAAACGTAGCCGATACTTTAAATCTGCCTTCCGGCTATTCTGAGTAAAGATTATCCAAATTATCTCAGTCCAGTCCGGTGCATGTTCAAGTAGTACGTAATTCCGATTAAGTGAAAGAAACTCACTTAGAAACGTATGACAACTCAAGGCTATATAAGTTTCAATTTCATATCGTTTCTAAAACCAGGAAAAGGATAACAAGTTAAAAAAAACACGTAATAGCACTCACTGAGTAGCTGTAAATTAGTTGATCGAGTGTTAAGCTTCTCTTGCGGGAGGTAGTTTATTTGATCCAGCACACGACCATCCCGACTGAGGTTTATTCAGGGGTTTTCCTGTCACACCAGGCAAATGCTGAGCTGGCATCTTCATCTTAGGACCTGGTCGACTCCTTCCCGTATTCTTTCCCCTACCCTACCCAGCCCTAAGGAATAGATGACTAAAGTTCATACATGAATTCAATTCAATGTTATAGCACCATACATGGACCACAGAAGTCTACGAAGAATAGGGACCTGTTTCATGGAAACTTTTACTCATACGGCATGCGCAGCATCTGTTGCGATTGCTTCTGATATGATTATAAGAATGAGCAAAACTGATTTGCCCCCTCCTCGTCAGAAGGTATTCCTATATGAATTAAACATACCATAAAGCTTCCGCTTTCATTCTTTATTTTTTCGATAATTTTCAGATTTTTCCCCCCAAATATTCTCAATATTTCTCTCCTTTTCAAATTTACATTTATGGTCCAGAGAGGCATCTATGGCTTAAGTATAGCACAGGTGCAATGGATTTGCGCACACTTTCTTCAACTTATCTGACCACGCAGATAAGAAGCAAATCAAATAAACATTTTAATGCAGTTGCGCACAAAATGGTATGCAACGTTGCAACGTTCTTTGATCTTTAATAAAAATTATGATAGGTTTCGTAGATTTTTTGTAAATCAATACAGGACACATTTAATTAAATAAAATAAACTAACTTACTAGCTAAGTGATTATTAAGTTTAATAAAATTAAATTAAATTAAAATTTACGGTATGAAGCAGAGTCCTAGTAGGATATACTTATGTTTGTGTCTTGTATTCTTATTATGAGAGCCCATACCGACTAAAAATTCCATCCACAGAACCTTGCTTTTCCTTCAGCCAATCACGTTGCAGAGATA
>JAGDQP010041880.1:0-14804 GCA_022664845.1 Lepisma saccharinum | reverse complement strand
AATTGACTTCTTGTTTTATGTAAAAAATGGATAAATACAAGACAATGGATGACACCCCATACACTGTCGACCTACGGTACGAACTCATGTGGCGTGATCAGTGTCACGTTCCACCGCCTATCCCTCCCAATGAGCCTAGGAGTACCAGGAAGTATGGTACTCAATTAGATAGGAAAGAACATTGTGAGAAAGTGATCCAATCTCTTAGCCGGGAATTGAGCGCAGGTCGCCCAATTCGTGGTAAGACGCGCACCACCTGAGCCACGGTAATTCCCAAGATAAAATAATCATCTCATTCAAGAGTATGGTTATAGTGTACTGGAAACGCCGAGTATTGGTATTACATATTATTTTGTTTATACAAATATTGTTCATTATGTTAAAAGCACTACAGAGAGGACTTAAACACTGCCTAGAACGTTTACGTACCGTGATTCATGGGAGTAACGTAAGGTGTACTAACGTTAAATACGAGAAATAAAAGTTTAAAGGCTTAAACTACTATATGTAACTCATATGTAATTACAACGCAGATGTACTTAGTAATAAATAATATAACTAATGTACAATCTGCATAACAATAATATCAAAATTATGGAATTTCTTGCACTTTCAATAGGGAAGTTTTAAAACATTTACGGCCTAAGCGAGAGCCTTCCAAAAATGAGTTTATTTTCAAAAGGATACATGTTTAGTGACGAAATATTAAGTAGGACAGATAAAAGGGTATTTCAATGAATGACGAGCACTATTATTGTGCAAAAAGCTCTACTATCGTAGCTACATGCACTGATTTAGCAGATCCAGAAATACATTCGCAGAATTATGCTGCTCGTCCTTCAGAGGGAATTAATTTTTACGACTACTATTAAATTATTTGTCACTAAACATATACCAATTTTGAAAATAAAATCCTCAATTAAAGTACTTTTCACAGTTCAAAAAATCCTTGGTGTCGCCTAACTATTCTAAGAATAGCCACTATTAATTCGAACTTTATTCATTCTTCATAAAACTAGTTTGCAAGTTATTAAACATTAGAATACGCTAGGAAGTCAATTTTACTTCTTCGTAATAATTATTTGTTTGTCACCTTTATCTGATTTAGTTTATGAAATGTTCCTCCCGTGAGTCTTAGCAATTTTTATATCTATGGAATCTAAAAAATATTAAAAGTCTATAGTAATATATTTGGCGGGAAATTTCATAATTTACCTCACATGTCCAAGGAAGTTAACTTGGCGGAATTTTAATATTTTCGTCTATCTTTACTACAATGTAATGCTGCATGTAAGATAACTCTACCTCGGCGAATATATTTGGCATAACCAAATTTTGAATTTTGTGCAAAATTAGTAATATTAAGCGCACTATTGTATTTTATATAAATTTCAAATCGACACATCTTTGACTCCGAAGAGACACAATTGTCGATATATACCTGAACTCGAATGCAATGATACATCAACTATGCAATAAGCATACGTTGACAATGTTATTATCTAACGAATTGTTCGTAATATATTTTTATTTTTAGCTTCATTATTTATTGAATTTTATGTTGAGTGAGGGCAAGTTCCTGCAAAGTGGATACGGAAAAATTAAGTAGTGATTATTGTTCCAATGTGACTAAATGCGGTTTCGTGAAGACTACAAAACTTGGCTGTTGCAGGTGAGTGATTATCTGACTTGGGAAGGAGAAAATGTTAAAACCGACACAATGTTACCGCAGTTCGTCTCTCGGGAAACATTTCACATAGAAAATATCCTGGAATCAGTCAATAAATATTCTGATTTTGATAACAAGGAAGACATCATTGTAATTTGCTCATGGTTTTAAATATTATAAACCTACACTTACTGTCTGTCACGAGAACGTGAACAATAGTGTAATTACTAGAGCATCAAGCTCTTGGATGTCAGCAATTTGCAGTACGAAAAAAAATCCAAATGGGATTCTAAGAGGATTTTGACTTACGTTTACCTCAGGAGATTTCTGAGTGAGTGATTGAATTGTTTTTAACGTCCGAATTGAGCGGTGAACTTTTAAGGAAGGGAATTACAATTTTTGGTAACGTTGGTTCTGAACCACTGCGTTTAATGGACCCGCCGGGGTTTAAACACGTTACAAAGCAAAAACACAAAAGCGAGTACTTCTCAGCTACCACGAGATCAGGATTTCTGACAATACACTACTTTCTTTCGGAATCTCTGGCACGCGCTTTTATTTGCTTTAGTTTTGAATAAACATTTTGGATAAAGCGGATTTAATTTACCTTTCTGTAGGACAGTCTTTTGTTAGCGGTACTAAACATATAAAGAATACTATTTCAGTTTCCCAAGCTTCTGGCAGCCTAGAGCTACGAGCCAGTTTGGAATTTATACCCAGGTGTCTGTGACGTTTTCTTATTTTCTGATATGCTACCATGCTCCCCCTCACAAGTTTTTCGTATAACTTCGTTACAGTCTATACCAAATTATATTAGACACACGTCATATTTTCAACTACCAGTTTCTCCTTGTTCTCTCCTTTCTGGTCATACTTGCAATTCCAAATTTTCTGGAGTTTAAATGATTTGAGTATCTTCTTATTTAATTAATCCAACCGAATTCATGGATGGAAATTTTTTTCATACTTTAATGTAGGAATATCAATTAGATATTGACTTCACTTTGGTGAGTTTGTTTGTCCAATTTTATTTTAAAATCATTCGATTCTTGTAAAACTTGTTTTAACTGTTTTGCAGATTTGGTAAATCGCAGTTGCCAAAAACTAGACATGGAAGCTTTTGCTTCTAAGCCCTATTTGTTATGTGATAAGACTATATTTTTGTTATAAAGAAACTGATATTTTCACTCTTCTTTTCGAACAAAGTAATCCCCATACTAGTTAAATTCGGCAGTTCACTTACTGAAATCGTGCACAGAAATACATTGTTGGGTAATGTTATGAGTGTTAATAATCTACCCATTGTAGTCAGTTACATTGAGTTATTACCAGCTCCTGTTTCTAACCCACCCATCTATCCTCAGATTCAGTATTAGTAACGTAGTATGGATAATACTTTTATCTTCTTGGTTTTCGCTTTGGACATGGTACATCCATATACCATGTATTGAAAAAACATTGTTCTCTTCAGTTGAATCATTCTTTTATGTGGAGTCATACTTTGAATCAACATTCAATACTTTCCCCAGTTTGTTTATTTTCCTTTTTCTAAAAATCATTTCGGTTCGAAATGATTTAATTTGTGGCATTAATCACAGTGTTTGCCGAAATCCTGGATCTTCTGAATCTGATTGGTATACCCACAAGGCTTCCACTATATCTTCTTTTCAGTTGTTCTTTTGTTCGTTATCTCCTTTTCCCATTGAGGGGTAGACCCTATTGAAATGATCGTCGTTTTGTTAATGCTCATACTTTGCATCCAATTCGAAATAATTCTACTCTGGGATTCTATGGTTTCGAATTGAACAGCGACATTAATTGCTTTTCCAAACATTAAATTTTCGTCCTGGAGATATCGTTTACGAAGAGATACTTCCAATACTAAAGGTTCCAACTGATCCTTACAAGATTCGGATTCGAACACTCAAAAAATTACATTTAGAGGCTTGTTTTCCCACAATCTAAATATAGTATTTTATAGGTTGTCCTTTGTTGCCTCAACCTATTAAAAGTGTAATGTTAGGTTTTCACGTAACTAGATTTTCTATAAAGTTGACACAGCGCTTTTTTCAATTCGCAGTAACTAGTTTGCGTTACGTCTGTTACGCTCATAATTTTATTCTAGCATAGCATACAATTCTGGAACAAATGATGTTAGTAATATATGTTGATGTTTTCTCTCTTTCTATTCTTCCAAACTGCAGTGCAGATTAAATCTTTGAATGCATTTGGCAATCGATTCCGTTGATTCAGCAAATGATGCTTTATTCTCTGCCATTTTTCTATCAATATTTTACACTCACAGTGAACACGTTTCTTAAAACTATCTTTTCTGCAAAAGAGTGTACATTCAGCGTTATCACCTAGGTTTCTCAAGTAGTCAGTCTATTCGATAATAGTAGCCTGCGATGGTTTCGCGGCACGGAGTTTAATAGGCGGCGAAACTTAATTCAAGTGATCTCATTTTCAATCTGATTTCCACTATTTTTTTACCACGAAAGGTTTTCTGGCAATGACAATGTGCCCAAAGTGTAAATAATATGACTTTACAGGAAAATATTGAACTACTCGTGGAACGTATACCAAAACCAAAAAGAAAAAAACAACTTCTGCAATATCAAGATGAATTTCCGCTTCAAGTCATGCAATCTTGGCCACCTTGCAATCGACAGTATCTTCATTGTATAAGCATTAGGAGCGTATGATAATTTCATATTATAAAAGAGAGATATCTAATTTTGATTGAAATACAAAGTTTAGTTTCTAATAAACTATTGACATGTAAATATAAATATATTATTTTAATTTAGATAAAATTAATAATTGTAAAAAAAATATGTATTGTATTACAGTTTAATGTTTCAAGCACTCATTGCTTATTTCTATACGAATTACTCAATAATAATAAAGTGTAATTTCCTAAGATAATGAAATTTAGGATAAGACAATTTCCTAAAATTTTATGACCGAGATGCGTATGAATTATATCTGAATACATTAAGTAACCTTTCCTAGTTCCCATGCATGTCACTACTCCCGCGAGGGGATACATATAGCGTGATTACGTCCTAATGAAGGAGAACCACAAAAAATCGAAGACGTAATCAAGGCAATCGCGCAAAATGAGCCATGGCATCCATTTAGTTAGTCCATTCAAACATAAATTTATAATTGTTATATCATGAATACTAAATAAATACTCGCATGTTATGAGAACGAGACATCTAACATTTCCGTCAGTCTAGTGGGTGAAAGCGATTAACATTTCGTTCCACATTATTTTTGTATGAGCAATGAGGATAACGAGTTTGAGAGCTTGGCGTATTTCTAACATGTAATGTTCATAAATCGTTCTGCTTATTTAGAGTTTGTTTCATTGCTTTCAACAATGTATATTGTTGAGTTTCTTTTCCCATTAGTATGAATTGTTGGTGTGTCAAAACTGTGATTGTTACTGAAATTAATATTTTTTGTAAGAGAGAGCTGTTTCTGTTCTTATATTTTCATCTAAAACATTGAACTCATGTCATTTGTTTCTTCATGAAGAGTAATGTCGGAAAATCAAGCAGTAGGTAGAAAATACTCTCTTCCGTTTTTCCTGTCCAACTAGGTACAAGAGTGAAAGTTATTTGTTTATCTGCTCTAGTTACCAACCATGTTCACTAATACTTGAGTAAATTACTGTCTTTACCTTCGCCCTTGGCATTGCAATGGTTATATTGTATATCAAACAGTACATGTGTTTAACATTTTGCTTGCCTTGCGCTTCATGTGTGATATAATGATATTACGGCAAGCCAATATGTCAAGAAACACTGGTCAGGTGAAAAGGAATCCAATTTTGATAAAACATTGTCTGTAAGTACAGTGCCTAGGTAAATTTTCATAACTACAAATTATAGGTGCTTTTGTCAACAAATAACGACAAGGACAATCGTAAACAATGGAACATAGAAAACATGTAAATCGAATACAGAGCACGCAAAACGCGTTTCTTTTATAAGGTGTTGCACATATTGAAATCAAATGGCGATTAATGGAAAGGTCGTGACATATGCTGGATGGTATGAAGACGAAGATCACAATCTTGAAACTGGCCATTATGAAAATACTTCAAAATGTTTAAATAGTGAGTTGATCATGTGGTATATCAATATGGGCTGGTAAGTTCAAACAAACAACAACGACAAAGTCCATTTTGAAATAACTCTAATCTTGTACGATGTAATAACACGCGGAAATAATCTAGAGAATGTAACTTTCACCTACAATAACACCTTTTTTGAAATTGGGAGTTCACCTTCCATTAAGGTACTCAAAATTTGATTGTGCACTGCATGTTGCGGCCATGAGGATTATATTTCCCAACACAACTGTACCTCTTCTGCAGATGTTTTTTTTTTGTTCCTTCAACTGTTTAATAAAATATATTTTTAGTTATTCGACTCACACATTCTTCTGGTCAATTTCACGTGCCATTTTCTGGTTCAGGATTAGAGTTATGCTACAACTACCTTCATCATTGTGTATCTTGGAGTATACTAGCACAGACTGATGTGTTACAAAGCCCTCTTAATCATTCAATATTTTGAAGAATGTTCAAGATGGACGCTTTAGAAATGACGGTCAATTGTGTCATACCATCCAGTATATATCAGCTCCTCTACGGTATCTATTATGCGCCATTTAATTTAAATATATGTAACAGTTTATAAATTGAAAAGCGTTTTCCTTAATCTGTATTCGAATTAATTTCTTTCTACTTTCAATCATGCTCGGTGTCCCTGTTATTATTTGTTGACGACAGTACCTATAATTGTGGCTGTGAAGGTTTACCTAGGCACTGTACCTAGATAAAAAAAATCATCATAATCGGGCTATGTCACCTGGCGAGTGTTCCTTGTAAGTTGCAATACTTTAACACTGAAAGGTCAAATCAAGGAAGATGTGAATTCGGTATCAACGTTCCCACATATTTTTCAGAACCTTTTTTATTTTGACGATTAACTAACTCTATGGCTGACGGAACTCACAAGTTCTTCGTCACAGTAACAAACTTTCGCCGTTGGATTCTACCCTGGGCAACATCAAGCCAGGTTTCATCAAGAACACCTACTTTTCGAAGACCCCTTCTAATATTGTTCTAGCAACGACGCCTTAGACTTGTCAAAGGTTTCTTTTGCATCCTGTATTCCAACCACAATAACATATTAATTTCTTTTTATCCTCATCCGAGGTACATGACCTGGCCACCTTAGTAGTCTTATTATTTTTACAAAATCTTGTGAATCAACTATTATGTCAATTAGTGAACATTTTGCATATTTTCCTATCTCGATTTATGATAGCCGAGCATTTTTTAGTAAGGACATTATTGTCATTTGTTGTCAATATTTTTCTTGATTCAGCATTTTAATAAATGTATCGCATAGATGTAACACAATCGTAACTCTCAGTTTTTTAAAAAAGGAGGCTAATACAATGGTAACACGCATATTAACTGAACCCTGGTAAGATAACAGAATATCGGTAATTGCTTTTATGGTTAGCCTCATGTACTGGCAAGGCAGAATGAATGTTCCTAACGTAATATCTCAATTCATGCTGAATGTGGGTTACCATTGGTACCCCATGACCGATTGTTCATAAAAAAATAATATTTACATATTTGCATTTAATGACTTCATTTTAGTTTTATCTAACATATTACTAGGGTTTTATGATTCGTTTATGAAATCATTTATTTATCATACGGAAGTAAACAACAGCAAAAAAGTAAAATTTTCGAATAATTTATCCTTCCAAATTAATTCCTTTAAAAAAGACAAATTATGGTAAAGTTATATTTCTACCACTTTTTCTAGCTTTATTACGATTGCACATTTTCTCTAGGTTCTGAAAAGAAGAATTGCATTATACTTGGTTTTATCGATCTCCCAACATTTACTGCTTTTGAAAAATAACATTTTTAAAAAATAGAATACACGAATATTAATTTAATTACGTATTTAGTTATAATCTTGTCAGGCAATATTATATTCTAGCATTTTAGTTATGCCTTGAAAAAAAATACTCGCGATTTGGGAATCTCTGAATTCACAATCAAGTTTAACACTCATGTTACTGGTTGGCTACAAATATTTAATTTCTCAAAAATATGTATCCAGTTGTTTCAATAATATACTCATAAATGAAGGTGAGGAAATTATACAAATTACCGAAAACCTTTATTTCTTCAAGTAGTAAGGAATAATTATAATTCTAAATACACTATATTCATGTATGTTTCCAGGTTTCATATCTAAAAGTGTTTACTGAGGAGACATTTATACTTTATTAAGAGCGACGACAAAGGCAGTCATAATGTATGTCTCCCTTCTCAAGTTGTCCAAGTGCAGGTACACTTTATATTACGCATCCAACTTACAGATGTTGAATTATTCTTACAACAGTCAAAAATTGCATTGCGGATCAGAAATGTACGAAGAAAATAAATTTTAAACAAGCTAAGTAACGGTTTTATTATAGACGAAAGCAAAGCCCCCAGTAAAACTTCAAATTAGTTTGCAACGTATCCAAAAAAAGAGTCAAAGGCATGGGGATCAGTGGAGATTACTAAGTGAATGTCAGGACCTGCCAGTTTTAGAGTATGCCACACAATTTTCCACCGATATTCAAATTCAACGGTATATGGCGTATCTTTGTTGAGTTTATGACTACAGAAATATAATAGGAACACAAATGGAAAATACTAAGCGATTCAAAAGGACCTGCCAGTTTTAGAGAGACAATTCAAAGCTTTTCTCACCGTTCAGACTATGACGAATCCAACTACTGCATTAAAAATAATTATTATTCAGCTACAAGTTGTATATGCTTTTATCATATGGAACTAAATTACTAAATTCTCATTGGATATCGTAACGTATAACAATTATGACAACAATTGATGGAAATATTTCAAAATTAGTTTAATAAAAAAAATGGTTTCTTACAACGGTCATGTATTCCAACGCCCCAGTGAACTATATTTTATCAAAAGAGTTTAGAAACAAGGTTTTATTTAGTTGATAATTATGGAAAATTAACAATTTTGTATAGCCACTACAAACTGTCATGAGTATTTTTGGAATGCATTTCTAATTAAATATTATCCGTATAAGACAACTAAACTTGAGAAACTTTGGCAATGAAACTTATAAGACACCTATAAAATATCTATAATAAAACTGCCTGGTTTATCTTGAATGTCAATTAATATATTATGATGCGACGATATGCAATTGACCATTACAGAGATATTAAAATATTTAATGAAGAGATTTGAAGGTTGAATGAAATCTTATGAAAAATTATTTTCGCTTACATTTGGAACGAAATTATTAATTAGTTTGTTTAATGGAATTTGATCCGTGACAAATACATTGAGATATCTCAAGTGAAATTAGAAAACATTACGAAAGACTAGTAGGCTGTTTCAAGAAAGCAGACTAAATATTTTAAGAGCAGTTTTGAGGTAATTTATAAAATGCAGTTCTGGGGATATCAGTGTGTCTTTATTCTCGAAACAATACGATACATATGTAATCGTTAGTATTTTGATTTATTCTATCTTTGACTTATATTCCTTTAATAGTCTCAAAAGAAACTCTTCAAAAATTTCATTAGTCCATTTAAAAATATTCTGACCTTATAATTAGTTGGAAATATAGCAGGTGTGAGTTTTATTTCTACCAGGCAATCAGCAATTTGAATAAGTGAGAAATAACGACACAGTAATTATTATTCATGAAGTTTATTCATCAAAATAATCACCTTCGGATTCAATTACATGTTCCCAACAAATTACTAGGTCACCTGTTCCGTGTGCCAAAAATATAACGTTAAAATTCGTTAAACTTAACTTCAGTTAAAACTGAAACATAGTGACTTAGATACTATAGTTTACTACAGTAGTACATTGTGAAACAACAACTATGTTTTAAAATAAACTACAACTTATTTTAAACATAACCCTACCACTGAATTGTAACTACGTCATACTATAATTTAATTACTGTACTGTATTTTACTGAACATCTCAAGAATTTATCATATACTATGTTAAAATTTAAAAGTATAAATCGAATATAAAAAAATCAAATGTTGAAATTAGAAAGTTATTTTTATTGAGTAAGAATTCGGTTAATCTGAAAATTTATTTAATTCCGAATCGGTTAAAAGAGAGTTGTATGTATTAGATTTCTACTAAACAGAACTACTTTGATTTTATTTATCGAACAATTGTTTAGTTTGTTCTTAAATAATTTCTTGATTCTTCTTCATTAATTCTTTTTCGAGTGAAAATTTCTGGCTTTAATTGGAGAATTGTAATTTACTACCTTTTCTACTGAGAGCGACGTAAACTTGGCGATATGTAGACCAGCCCGTTGAGTTCTATCTCGGTTGCTTCCTGACATATGAGGCCTATGCGTGAACAAGGTCTATGTGCTATATTTTAACATGGACCATAGACTTTTGCTCGTGTTATCAGCACAAAATACACAAACTATATACATTTTAGTAGTATATGCCGTAAAACTTATCATGATGATGTAATAATCTAGATGATGTAAACACAACAATTAACCCTTTTGGGACTAAGTTTCATACTCACCTCTAAATTTCAGGACCTGGATAGAAAACCCATTATGAACAGTTTGTTTGGTGTTCTGCGTTTCGTTCTTCTTCTTTTGATTGTTTCTGCTCTCAAAGAACGTAAGTAAAACGTATCGTTGGTTCCACTATATATATATATATATTGGTTATCTAAGTCATATATATATATATTATACAGTTTATATGAAATTAATAAAGTTAGCAATGGAAAACATTGCAATTCAAATTAAGTTTATGGCATTCCAACTAAAGAATACACCAGGAAGCTAAAAGCTGGTTATTTATGAGTGTAACGTAGAATAATAAAATCTTCTGGGCATGCAAATGAATATGATCCTTGAAATTTTTCCTTGCCAAAATATGAAGATACAACAAGTAAAACCTCACGTGTCAATTTTTGGACTAACAAAGTGTAGTTTTTAAGAAAAAAAAATAATGGAGATTTGTAGTGCATCATTCAAACTAATATTATCAAAAAGTACACAGTACGTACATAAGTACACACACGTTATCGTCCATATAAAGTTCATATTTAAATACACTATTTAACTAAATTTATGTCAACGATGTTTGTAGTGGTTTCAAATAATTGAATCAAAATAATATACTGTTTGTTGGATATTTTAGCAGATCTAGCAGCAGCCTAAATATCTTAATAAAGTTTATGGATTTTCTTTTTAAATTCACAAGAACTAAATAACGTCTAGAGAAAAGTATGTTTATTTTTATTCACTTAATTTTCTTTATGTGCTAGGTCGTCATTAAATAAATATATGATTAGAGAAAGGTCTTGAATCCACTTTATATGAAACGGAGTTAATACCAGTTTCAAAATCCCACAGTGTACACACGTCTGTGAACATATAAAGTACAGACACTTAAAAAAATGTATGTGTAAAATGCTAGTTGCTTCTTCCCGGTGTTAATGTAAATTGTTTGAAAGCCTAAACACTTTTTTAAGTTTTCTTGAAAATAGGTTTTATGTACTCAAACCCTTTCTGCAATCATGCATTCAAATGTATTTGGTAAATGTAAATTACGGTTAGAAATACGAGTGTTATACTAAATCGATGTTTTACCAGCCAACTTGAATAAATTGTTAAAAATCAAATGTCCTTGTGTTATGGAATAACTGCCAGTACGCAATGTAAATAGATTTCAAATAAGTTCGTAATGTTCTTTTCGGTTCTACAAACCTTACTAAAACTATGTTACTTTTTTAGCACCATTTGAATATAACCTTAAATAAACTTAAATGTTCAAAAATATGCAGACAATGTACAACAAAATTTTCAATTTCCTAAATAAATTTGTATAGCCAACTGCAAATGTGTATTTTTCTTTATGCAAGATGCACTATTTTGATACAAAATTTTGTCTATTTTTAGTATATTTTATAATAGGTTTAGTTACCACTTTAGGCATATTTTATTCAAATAGTTTAATAACAACATGTGACCGACGAAATGTTACTGGGAACCCACTCTAAGGAAAGGGAGTTTAAAACTTAAAAAAAATTGTACAATGTTTTTCCATTGGTTTATATATCAATATATCTGTTATAAATAAAGATTAGGTAATTAATATCATCCTTCGATTACTATGAAAGTCGTGTAAAGTAATCTTAGTGAATGTAGTTGAGATGCTTTAATCGTTTATTAATAAGGAAAAATAAACAATTTTTTCCAGTTTCATTTGAAATGGGCGATTGAAGAAAGTCACTTGCGTAGATTCTAGGCTTCCAGAAAGTTCCAATACGTAGCAAGTCGTGGGGACGTTTTCTCTTTGTTTTTCTACTTTCATTTCCGACAATCTGGAGACTAAGAAACCTGAAACATGGCTAAATGTTGTAATGTTATATTCTATTTTCGTTGCCTCATGGTTTCTTTGTTTTCTAATATATGTCATTATGGTCGATTTGTTATATGTCATATGAACCTTAAAGAAATTACGCATTTGCGTGGGCAGAAGTTCAAACGCTCTCTGATGGAAACTTTGACTACAATTCCATAACCACGATAAGACAATGCCAGTTGCATGTTAGCTGTCGTTGCCTGGGGGCAGAGAACATCTCGTTGTGGTGAAATGTCAGTTTCTTCGTTGCTTGACATTAAATTTTAAGACGACAATAAGCCGTGCTTTATTACGTAGTGTGGAAGTGCATTTTGAAGTCACACCATTGGTAAAGGCTGCGACTCACTTTTCTCCGTCGCGACAACTTGCATATTCGGCCTACGCTAAGAACAAAGGTATCGCAGTGGACGTGTGTGGAAAGTTGACAATATTAAAGCACATGGTTTACTCTGCAACAAACTAATACAATCCTTCGAGTCAAACCGAGTTTTCGTGTATCTTAAAACACAAAACGTCGAAGCCTTGCCGTGCCTTTGCTTTCTCTGGTGGTGTCATTTGTCTTGTGCACAGGGGAAACATTGGAGTGGCGTCATTATTACGTCTTCATACATGAAAGGACACATGTGCAGTCGCCTTTGACTCGAGAAGTGCTCGCTTGAATCCAGCTAATGGCGTGGATGGAAGTCCGGCAGTGGATAGACATTGCTGGAGCAAGTGGCTTTGGAACATATACGTATGCTCATTGCCCATTTGTCCTTCTGCAACTCAACCGATTGGACGAATCTTAAACATTACAACAATTAATCTTAACCAAAAGTGACAAACTAAGAACCGAAAAACTATAAGTTGAGATCTCAAGAATAATATTAGCCAAATTAAACTATTGTTTACTGAAAGAGTTCTATAACCTAACTTTAACCTTAAACCCTATATGCGCACAGCTAACTGTTCGTATTCTTTATTATGTACATTATGTTGTGTAATTTGTAACCTGATATATCTATATATCTTAGTGTTCTTTAATTGTATTATATATGTTAGTCAATATGACCCATTTGTTTACTTGAGATGAACCAAATGCATGTCAGTAGTAAGTAATGCATGTGTATTCTGACATTGGAAACATATTGGGCTTTCCTCAAGAATAGTCAGGATACGATCAGCTAGAATTTCACTCTCGGCAATATTAAAACATTGTTAGCCATGGTAGCTATCATAGCCATCCTGTGCGAGTTCCTGGCCTCCCGATCGTGAGGGAGAATTTTAAGGGTGAAGGCATATTTGAGTCTGGTAAGAGTATGTTCTGTGCTGATGTACTGAACACTGTTAAATAAGGTGTATATGCTACCTGCGAGATTTTCATTTCATACTGGACGTGACGAGGCGTGATGCCAGTGCAATTCAACCAACTACAGGACAAAACCAATACCACTACACCACGCTCTGCTCGATCTAGATGGAGTCTTCAAAGAATTCGTATTCTATACTCTCAAGTGATTCTCAGATCACATGATAAGTTTTCTCGTGATTCGGAGCTTGGGTCTTGAATCTATTATTCCCGGCACGAAAGCTACATCCCATGTAGAGTCCTGTAGACGTTTTTATTTTTGTTACAAACAGTTATTATTAAAATCAGTTGCAAAGTATATTTGTGGATCTAATACAGCAGAAATGTGTTTCACATTGTTTGCAATGAACACACAAAATTCACCCTGTCTCTTTTGCCCTACCTTAAAGTGAACAGTCCGGAGAAATACTGCCTTATCGAATGTCTTGTTTTGTATCTCTTCTTACGATAATCCCAGTGAATACGATAGTATAGCCTTATCCGAAATTTGGTTTAATAATGATACAACTTATTTAACGCTACTTACTGGTATTATGTGCTTGAAGAAAATCTCATACTAACAAGTAATATTATTTTTTTAAAAATAGAGCCTGCTTTTTATTGGTGAGAAAATATTTATTTTTTGTGTCCTACTTAAACATGTGATAATCTAGATAAAATAGTTGGTTATTTCAATGTAAACGGAACTTCTCACATAAAATAAGCCTTACATTGTTTTCTTCCATGTTTGAAGACGCAAATGTTTGCTAATTATTTATCGCTGATATTAATACCCCAGTAAGAAACTGAGAAACTGGTGAGACATTTTCCAAATATAATGACAGGAAACAAAAGTCAAACGTAATACTTGAACTTGCCCAATTACTGAATCTGCGATTGACTAAAACTAGGATCGCGCAATTTGCAATAGAAAAAATTACACAGTTCAATATTAATTGCATGAAACCCAATGGTACTAAAGTAAATGACAATCATCAAATTGTTAATAATTTTAACAATTTTATGATACTTTTTAACATGGCTGCTTGATAAGCGTCAACACGCATTCAAGATACAATCAATAGAATTATTGGTATACCACATATCTCAGAATAGGGTGTAAAGTCCTTGGAGGTTCAGTCCAAAGACCAGATAAAGAGGATGGAGTCTCAGTCTCCTATTGAAACTGAATACATTTCTAATTATTTTATTAAATAATTTTGAAAGTTTTCTTCTATTGGATAACTTGTACAATAAATCACTTAGATAAGGTATTGATTACAGTGAATGGAAGAG
>JAGDQP010041879.1:3409-16743 GCA_022664845.1 Lepisma saccharinum | reverse complement strand
AAAGGCTGACTCATGATTTTTCACAAGCAAGTCACCTCAACACTATCATAATGCGTGATACTTTACTGTGCAGGTCGATGACATTTCTCAAACAAGTGGCTGCCAATTTCCCAGATAGTACGCTATTTTAAACCAAATTTCAAATAGCTTTATTTTACCTTACTCTGATAAATTACGATTTTTCTTGTTGGATAACTAACTGGAATTCCGGGTTTCCAAAAATATATCACGTTTACAATTTCTTGTTGGTATTTATAAATACCCTCTCTCCTTTAATTTCCATTTGTATTTTTCAACATTTTATCAAATTTTTAAAATTCTACGCATTTCCCCTCCAAAAGTTAAACAAGTTAAATAATTATTTTTATTACACGCAATATCAAGACCGAAGTCCCAACAGGTAATCGACGCGATCAGGAACGTATACACTCGTTATGAATTTCTTAAAGAGGCTTGCTTGTTAATTAACGAAGCATTGTTCATTGTTTTTAAAAGAATCAATGAGCTTTCGGACTTTCGAAATTCTGCATATATAAGAGCATTTACTTCAAAAACTGTCCTTCTAATAAAAGGAATCGGTAAAAAGAAGAAAGCATGGACTGGTGTAATAGCGCAAGAGAGTACAAAACAACTGTAGATTCTGGGTCCGAGCTACAACAATAGAAACCAGATTTTCCAACCACAGGCTGGATTTAAAAAAAAAGTTTGCAGCAAGATTGCCGTACAGAGTTTGTAGAAAATTTGGAACTTGCCAATTAGCAAGTTTGCTGCAAGATTGTAGCACGTTTCCAGCAAAGAAATGACAAACATTGTCCAAACTTGCAATACCAAACATCGTGCAAACTTACTACAATATTGGATAGTGGTCCACAGGCGAAGGAATGAAATTGCTATGCATGTTAGAACATGTTGGAGCAAACATGGTTGCATTTGTCAGCGGCTTAAAATTGATTATATGTTTATCTTTTTACCATGCATGTACGTGCCTATAATCACGTTTGTTGTTTGTCCCTTTTAGACGAGTGGTTCGGTATAGTAAATATTCACGGAACTAACGTCACTCGACCACTAAACCATCTATCAGCCTTTGGCTCAAGTATCTGATGAAGGATAAGAAATTAATTTAAAGCGTTGGCTTACTGTTACTGCCTTGGCGTAGGATGTATACCGTCGGGTCGCTTGTTTAGGAGATCAGGGTCAGTTCCCGCCCAGGATATATTTTTTCTTTGAAAAAAATCATTTCACTTCTCTATTATTTCAACATTTAGCATACATAAGATTATCTTGTGAAACAACAGCAACAAAATAAAACACTGAACTGCTGAACAAGACTATACTATTCGTAAAAAATATCCGTCATGTTCAGCAGTTCAGTGTTTTATTTTCAGCTTAATTGCAAGACGTGCAACTATGTTTTGTTGTCAGTTTCAAACAGTAACACCACCTAATTTTTCACATGCACGATTTTGGAAGGTGAAGGAAGCAGAGGGCCAGAGGAAAGAGTAGTTAAAATATTTCCCAATAAATATTAATAGTCGGCGGAAATACACTGAAAAATAATGCGTAATGAACAGACACGCTGTAAAGAGAGACAAAAAGCAAAAATCGTGGAAGAGTTCTTGATGCAAAACCCTCCATTTTGTACATGACTTGGTGGAAGAGGACTTAAAAGAATTAAGTATTAATATCCATGATAAATACATTGAAAAAAGACAGTGCGACTCGCAACGTTTACATCTAACTGACTAGACGGCAGCACAAAACAGAGGAAAGAAAATTAGATTTATCGTCTTTACGACCTAGGTCTCCCGTGGTGGCTATGAAATTCTGAAATTATAGAGTAACGTTGAACGTGATAGCAGACGGTAAGTACATTGAGCCGACTATAGTAGATCGGGCCAGAAGCAGGGTTAAAACTACGCTGACAATTCTTAAATGAATAGCAAAACAATGTTTCAATGCGGTGCTTACGCAAATAAAGTTGTAGAAATTTCTCGTTGTTTTCTATTAGACGAATAGGTTATGAATCTAATTATACAACAAATGACATGAACGAAAGTGTTCTTCACTAGCAAACGTTGCGACATAATGCTCATGACACAATCGAATGTACACCTGCTCACTTTCCATTCAAAATTGCATCAACGAATACTAAATTTTACATACAAGGTAATATTCCAATAGCTATGTAAGATGCGGAACCAACAAGTATTTTTAAAACGCAAAACTATGTTTTCTTTATGTATAAGGGATTGATTGTATGGAAATAAGAATACCTCATGTCTTCAGTTCACTGCTGTTATATCCCTACAAATTATAATATAGAACGAATTATTGAAAGGCAATATTATTTACACATTTGTTAGTTACAAGTTGATCTATAAGACGCCATGCGTTCCACAGACAAAGGGATAATGAAATAAACTTAGAACAATTGTCTACAAACACAGAAACTACCAAAGCTATATTTTAAAAAGTAAAACATACCTGTATGTTGAAGGAACAGTTTGGCGCCCTTGTCGAAGGCTGCTTATGCTTACAGCAGGACTTTCAAGTTTCATTTCGAGTGACTTCTCATGTGAATCTTTCACAGCAAAGGAAAGAAGTGGAGATAATTTCATGTCTTCATCCTTTACTTCAATACTTAAAGGATCAACGTCCTCTGAAGTGGTTACTTGATAAAGAAAATTAGTATTTTCATATTTTATTTTATGTAGAATTTTGAAGTCAAGCACATCACAGAAATGTGAACAATCTTCTGCATCTCCCGAAGTCTCAGATAATTTTCTTGTTAGTTTATCCAAAGGCTTTGGCTTTTCTAACCAAGAAGTTTCTTCCTTTATATTACTCTCGAAATCCACTTGTTTTATATCCATTATTCTTGGTTCAATTTAGATGTTATTACAAAAGAATTTCTAAACGAGTCTCGTTAAGGAAACACAACTGTAAGAGAACATTAAATTTATAAAATCAGTATTAAGCTTTCAGGATTGGATAAAGAAATTTAAAACAGACAACTACTGCTCGTTTGGAATTATAAAAACTGCGTTTAAATAAAAGATTTTTAAAACATGATACCAGAATTCTTTTATATAAAACTACTAATATTTTTTCTAAATAATTTATGTATCAGTTTGAATATAACATTTAAAGCCTTTAGACAACTTCGGCTTACAAGTGACATCACCCAAGTGTCCGGCTCTGATTTCAATGTAATTTTATTTTCTGATAGAGAGCCTGCCCACATAGCAAAATGTCGTCACAGGAATATTTAACGGATCTCCTGGCAGGATATCGGGACGTCCGTAGGACATGCCCGTTTACATCTATGGGACGTATAGTTATAATTAATCCTTCGTATAACTCTACGAAGGCATATGCTTCATATAGTTATAATTAATTAAATAATAATAATAGTAAGGTCGATTTAATTTATAGAAATTCCAGGTAAGTAATCCCGCACGGCTTTCCGGGGGACATGCAGGGGACCTCCATACGGGATGAACTGTTTGTATTGCCCACAGAGTTATCCCACGGACGTGCTTAGGACATCGCTATGGGAGCTTGAGAAATCTGATGTTAATGGGATCTAAATGGGACGTCCCAGGGGTGTACTCTGCTATGTGGGTGCATACATTATGTCTGATGATAGAAATTGTTGCCATGGCGCATGTTGTTTAAAGTTATTGAATGTAGCAGAGTTGTGATGTAGTTATTTACAGGGTAAGGCAAAAGTCCCTTACCACCCCTTGTAAATGGTAAAAAATGAAGAACAAGAAAGTTGGAATATATTAGTCCTAGCGTGAAGTCGTATGGTAGGTGTGACCTTGATGGCAGCCTTCTTGAAATCCGCCATCTTGAACAAGACTCAGTTTTCGAAAATGAAAACCACAGGATATGACATCTCATTGTAACAGCAAATTTTACCATAAATCCAATGGTACGCTTATTTTTCTCTATAGTCAACCAGTACAAAGTTAGGCTAAAGTTTGCTACATATATTGATTTTGCGATTTATTCTCAGTGCATGAATAGTGTTGGGATGAGCTTCCGCCATTTTTTCTGAAATTTTAATAGTTGCGGTTTTAGCCAACCTTCGGATGTTTACTTCTTCAGAATGTAGAATAATAACATTCGAAAAATTTCTGATCGAGTCTTGCTCAACGAAACAATGTCTTAAAATTCTAATAACCAATTCTCCTCCACAAAATTTCAGAACTGCATCGCTTATTCTTGCTTTAAATCCGGATACATTGAAGATCGGCCTACAAATTTTCTAAAACCCTGTCGAATTTTGCTGAAATCTGGTTGTCAATCATTGCGAACTGTATTTTACGCCAACTGTTTTATTATTATGTTCATGTTGCAAAAAGTATCTTTGTTTTCAACATTTTTTCCTTGATTATACTAGTTACGTCTCTCTTTACATGAAATATAAATGTATTTGTAATGCGTTTTAAGAATAACTTAATGATGCTCTTATCTACTGATTTCTGCTGTTCCTTTGCAGTTGTATTTTTGTCGTTTCCTATATTTCCTGATAATTTTGAGTTCATCTAATGACAACCGGTTACAATTTCATTTCTCTTTGTTCGCGTGTCATAGCCTTATAGTCTTTTCACGTTTTGTTGTTTGAAATAAATAACTACATCGCAACTCTTAAAAATTCAGAAAGAGTAGCGGAAGCTCATTCCAACACTATTCATGCACTGAGAATAAATCGCAAAATCAAAATATGTAGCTAACATTGGCCTAACTTCGTACTGGTTAACTCTACAGCAAACTAAGGATACAACTGGATTTGTGGGATAATTTGCTGCTACAATGAGGTGTCACATGCTATGGTTATCATTTTCGATAATTCAGTCTGATTCAAGACAGCTGCCGTCAAGTTCACACATACCAAACGACATCACCGTCGGCCTAATTAGTGTTTTAAAGGCCTGAAAAAAAAACGGAAATAAAAAAAACACGAAAAATTTGTTTTTTTTTCCGCGAAGCAAAAAAACCTTAGTTTTATTGTATTTTCATCACCAATATCCACTACTTAACACACCTAATGCATTTGTTGTTTAGGTTTAGTACAATCAAATGATCTTACGTTAAAACATGTACAAAAAGCTTTCAATTTACATTAGGAATACAATATATCTTATTAGCACCGTTGTACATGAGAGAAACGTTCTGATCCCTTCTGGCCTTTAGCCATCTTTGGCTCAGACCCAGAAAACGTACATTTTGCTTCAAATTTTTGTCAGATGCAGTCCCATTGCGGATTTTTTTCTTAAATATATGTTTAGAACATCAACTAACATTTTAACTAAATCATTGATCATGCTGTCAGGGACGCCGTAAAAGTAAAAAACCGTTCTTTTCCAAAGTAGCACGAAATATAAAAAAAAAAACTTTTTCTTGTTTTTTTCCGTCGACCAATTTTTCCGTTTTTTTTTTTAAAAAAAAACACTAGGCCTCATACGTACCCACATTGCTGGCCTTCACTTTTGACTCGCAGCTTACAAGGGGTGTTAAGGGATTTTTGCCTTACTCTGTAAATAACTAAAACACAACTCTTCAGCATTGAATAATTTTAAAGAACATGCGCCAAGGCAAAAATTTTTGCCATCAGACAAAATGCATACATACCATCTATCAGAAAATAAAATTACATTGAAATTGGAGCCGGACATTTGGGTGGTGTCCCTTGTTAGGTCGGTGAATGATGATGAGTAGAATTAGCGGAATAAACAAAGTGCGAGGAAACAAGAAACCCTTAAAAAAACCAGGCACAAGGTACACGTTTCACCATAAAATCCACATGGCATGAGCAGGGATCGAACCCCCGGCTCCTGGCACCAGAGCTGGGAGCTTAAACATTGAGCCAGTGCCAGTGATTCACGGTGCAATCAGAACTAAGGAGCCTGAGCAAAGGAAATCTCTCTTTCCGTTCTCTATAAAATTATATTCTTTTCAGTGTCGTTTAAAAGCATCAGAAGAAGCACGCTAGGATACAGAAATGTAAATAAAATCACTGTTTGCATTTTATACGTGTGTTTCACAAGCGTGATAATCCCAAGTATACAAGTGATTCATAAGCTTGATAATTCCAAGTATACCAAGAATTCTTAAAAATGACAATCCGAAACACAGACACACGACTTTGCTAGGGATCATTCCATAATCCATATCAATCAGTGCAATTAGAAAAAGTCAGTTTATCAATTATTTTGATTGGAGTTCGTAAATTAGCTCACTCATGTATTTACTTCACCTCACGTTCGAGTTATTGTAGTTCAAAAATGACGATATGGACCCATCAGGCAATATATAAATTTTGACTTCTATGTTGAGAATTGAGATATTACAAGCGTGAAAGCAACGTTCTCATCAGAATTCAATCCAGTTTCATGTGACACGTCACGTCGAATGGTTCAAAGAAACAGAAGGTTTTACTTCAAAGGAACAAAAATGGAAAAACGACATTCGTTGGCCTTATATTTAATAAAGAGCTGAAGACACGGATCACAGAAATGAAGGAACTTCAAATAGAATCGCAGTAATACAAATAAAGAATAGATACAATATTCTGCAACAATCGCACATCCGGAGGAGGAAGTTGAAGATATGCACGAGATAAAGATTTTAGTTGGTAGAAAATCGCATTAAGAAAAATTATAATGGGAGAGTTCAATGTGAAAGTAGGAAGTAAGCAGAGCAGTGACACGAAAGTAGGAAACTTTGGATTTGAGAATGAAACAAGAGAAGTTATTGGAAATTTCAGGAGCCAACATACTGTTCATATACAGGGGTTGGACAAAAACATCTCAAACGTTTGAAAAAGTGTGAAAATCATACCTAGTATGGTGTGGGGCCTCCTTTCGCGTCCAAAACAGCTTGGATCCGACGTGGAATGGACGTATACAGATCCTGAATCGTGGTGTGTGGAATGTTGTACCATTCTTCCTCCAAAACATGCTCCAGTTCCTTAAGGGATGATGGTGGAGGGTAATGAGACCGAACACGCCTTTCTAACACAGACCACAATGGCTCAATGATGTTCAGATCTGGTGATTGTGGGACCCAGGGGAGGTGTGATAGCTCCTGGTCATGCTCCTCAAACCATGATTACACCGTTTTTGCAGCGTGACAGGGTGCCAAATCATCTTGGTAGATGCCATCACCATCCGGGAAGAATGTGTGGGCCATGGGTTGAACGTGGTCCCCCAAAATGGCCTCATACGCCTTAGCATTCATCATTCCATGCAGGGCTATGATGGGACCTGCAGAAAACCACGATATCACTGCCCATACTGTAACAGAACCACCCCCATGCTTTACAGTTGAGCGCAGACAGTCTGCATCATAGGCCTGAGACGGTGTTCTCCATACGTAAACACGACCGGTTGTTGGAAACAAGGTGTAGGTCGATTCATGGGAATACATTACGTTTCCACTGATCAAGCGTCCACTCCTTGTGGTCCTTGCACCACTGGATACGCCTCTTCGCATTTACTGCTGTGACCAGAGGTTTGGCGATAGCGGCCCTGCCATGAATTTTCATTTTATGAAGTTCCCGTCGCACTGTTTTTGATGAAACCGGGTTCTGTAGGCCGGAATTGAGTTCAGACGTAATTTTCATTGCAGTTGTCAGCTTTTGAGCAGCTAGAATCCGTTTTAATGCCCTCCTGTCCCTATCGGACAGGATTGTCTTTCCACCACTGTTGTGCTTTGCAGACGTTGTTTGCCCATGCATTGTGTATGCCCTCATGACATTGGACACAGTGCCTGTCGATACCCCCACAATGGTCGCCACTTTTGTCACTGAAGCTCCAACCAGACGGGCACCAACGATCATGCCTCTTTGGAAGTCTGTCAGGTCGCCCATTTTACCGCACCACTTGCACACCACGACATTCACAGGTGAACTGGGTACTGCTGACGGAAGAGGAAGGTTCACATGACACAGTGAAAACAAAACACGATCGGCAACCGCAACACGTGGTGTACAGTGGCGGGCCACACTTACGTGTCCTGTATGACGTGTTTTTAAATTTCTTTGTCCAACCCCTGTACATTTTTAAGAAGCCGCCCTGGAGGAAGTTAACATAGAAAGGCTCAAATGAGTCTAAAACAAAATAGAATACGTATTATCGAATAATATGGAAATTGTGCAAAACGTGCCTGTACTGAACATTTCAAAATCTCGAGTGATCATAGGATCGTGAGATCTAAGCTGAAACTAAATACTAGACTTGAGAGAAAGAAGCTTGTCATAGGAATACCACCAGTTTTAGATCTGGAGATCTAGGGAAACAAGACAAATATTCGACATAGCCAAAGCAAGATTCAGTGCATTGGAAGAGTTAGAAGACGAAAAACGTCAATAGGAGAAATGTTAACTAAGAGATATAAGAGAGGCACCAAAGGAAACAGCAGGCATCAAAAAAAGAGAGAGCAAAATACCAGAGGAAGCAAAACTCTTGATGAAGAAAAGAAGGGAAATGAAAAAAGAGGAAACTTACATGCAGAAGATTGAATCCACGGAACTAGATAAAACCATAAGGAAGAAAATAAAAGAGGATATACAAAGATACACCGAAAATCTTGTCAGAAATACAAGATTTATCCGTGTCCATCACTGGTACAAAAACAATGTTAGATAATAAAACGTGTTTTCCTCTCAAGTAGTGTATGTTGATCAAAGCAATCACTAGAAGAAAGAATGGAGAAGTGTATCATTCTCATTTAATCAACACATTTAAACTGTATTTGATTTAAAATTTGTAACGGTCAAAAGTGTTCTTAAAGTGTGCATTACTTTTGCGTTTACCTTACCGAGAAACTCTTTTTTGTTAACGTCATGCAACGTTTTCGAAAATATTAAAAGACAACCTGTAACGCAAGAGACACCTAAATGTGCCCTTGTACACTATATCCAACTCGCTGCAACATAGCAATATCCAAATAATATATGAGATACACTGACACTACAAACTATAGTTAACCTACTCACACAGGAATAACGTACGACAATCATTCGTTGATGTGAGAAACTTTGTTACGGGGCATCCAACCACACGGGCCAATCTAACCTAGCACGGAATTTGTAATAATTTCCTGCTGTAGACGCTTATACTACGCGAAGGAAATTGGATGCTCTATAACAAAAAAATGAAGTGGAAATAACAGAAAAAAAACAAACTATGGGCTAAAAATATAACAACATATAAATAATGCCTAAGAATCCAAAACGAGAGAAGTTTTCAGGGCTATTTAAGCACAGGCATGCTTAAATGACTTTACTTGTACCGCTCAGTTGAAATTTCGTGTGTGTATGTTCTGGATTAATATTTGGTAAGTTACTAAATAATAGAAGTGCAAATGTATTTCATTTGCTTGCGCAAGAAGTGTAATGTCTCTTTCGTATCGGATGAGCGATGGTCGAAACCTTCTGGAGTACTTTTCGTAAACTAAAGCCATTAGTAAACTCTTGGTGAGCAAAGATTAAGTAACACCCGAGATGTCTAAATATTATTTCTTATGAAATACAGAAATTGCTTTCTTATTTTGCCATTAGTTAATAAAGAAGTTTATATTTACCTTTGTGCTTGACTTCAAAAATAAAACACCTCCGATTTAATTAATGTTACTCACTGTGTAGACATTTTGAAAGTATGTGCAACTGAAAAACGGCGTAAGTCTGTTGTTCTGTTTCTGTTTAAGGTCAACTAGGACCAATTTATGGGCTCAGCATATTTCAACTATGACGCCCGTTAAATGAAAGTAGTATATGAAATTACATAGTAGTAGTAATCTATGAAAGTAGTATAGATTAAAGTAGGTAATAGTGAAAATATTGGTGAGAAACAAAAAGTAAGTTAAAATGAAAAATTTAAGGGCCAATGACCAACTTATAGTAGTAAAAATGAAAATTAAAAGAGGTCAAAATCAGGAATTTTTAGAAAGGGGTTGATATAACCAAGAATTTTTCGACAAAATCAGTAGAAAATAAGAAGAAATAAAAGGCCAAAGTCGGTAGGAGTTGGGCGGAAAATAGGCTATCTCGAGGTCAGAGACAAGAGAGTGAAAAGAAGGAAAATAATGTGTAAATGTAGAAGAGGGAAGTGTAAGAGAGATGGGCGATATGTATGTAATATGTTTCGTGTAGGTGTGTGTTCACTGCGTGTAGATGTATGTCCGTTGAACTTAGGCCGTCATTTCGCTATCTTCCTCCTCCCTCGAAGAGCACAAATCACACGAGGTGCACTGGTCAACAATCACGCACAAACTCAACGGCGTAAGTCAATTGATGATTAGAAGCGTCTAAATTAGAGGTGTGGGAAAGAATAAATACCGTTATTTGGTAACAGTTATTTAGGTTAAATTGTAATAATTGGTATAGCTGTTACATTAAAAATGAACTGTTATCTTTAACTGTTTAGGTAAAAGACACAAATTATTTATTATCTAGCAGTGAAATGAATAGTCTTATTTATAAAATAATTAAACTGTTATCGAAACTTTTATTATTACCTGTTAATTGTTAGATTTTATTATCATTTATTAACAGTTATTTAAAAAATAAAGAAATGCCCACATCTAGTCCAAATCTCGCAAGAATTTGACATGAGAGGCGAAAGAGAAGCAGATGGAAACAAGGCGTGGCCCACTCTTGCGCAAGCGCAGAGCTCCTTCAAATATAAGTAGCACCGACAAGCGCTTCTTCTGCAACTTCGAGCTAGATTTGATTACACTGTTGGTTAATAAATCAGGAAGCTGATTCAGAGGTTACGGGTCGAATTCCGACGTAGTTACTTTAACATATTATTTTAAATCACGCATTAGGAAATTTAATAAAAGTAGTGATTTATTATAGCAAATAGCACCTACAAAAAGCTAGGATGTATATAAACGAACCAGGGCTGAATACACACCGAACGAAGTGCGGTGTGTAAGGGGGTCACGGTACGCCCGATGAAAGTTGGTTGTTGTGAGTTGAGGGGGGAAAGGGACGTTGCGTTGAGCAGGAAGCACAAGGGAAACCAAAGGCACGTAGTAAATTAAACAACAAATACGTCCAAAATAATAGGTATGCATGTAATGTGTAGGGTGAAGTAGAGTGAAATTATAATTTCCAAAAGACAGTGCAAGACAATACGCCGGACACATATTGTGAAGTTGCTTACTGTATAGAAATATGTTTTACAATTATGCTCGAAACACAAATCTAAACAGTTTCAGGAATGAAAAAAAAAAATTTCGAAAGAGGCTATGGGTACGAAAGAAACAACATTTTCAAAAAGCATTGAACAATCTGTAATTGTTCTTTTGAAAATCTGTCGATGTTTACAATAAAGCACCCGGTTACTTACTTACAGTGCTATAATACCAGAAACACTCTGTGTAGTTTAGTTTATTTTAGTTTATGAATTTTTCATAAGCTAAAATGCCTGGGTTAATCGGTGTCCCAGGCCGACCACCACTTTTTCTTTGTGTTAAATCAACATAGAAACAGGGCTGATGTTAGTGATTCATCGCAATGTTTATGTAGGCTATTTGATTCAACACAATGGAGGCTGTCACATTAACACGATCAGTGTATTGAATCACTGCTATGTTGATTTAGCACAGAATGTGGTGATCCCACTAACACACCGAAAACTCTTGGAATTAACATTTTTTTCAATGATTGTTTCTATTAGTTTTAAAAAAAAATCTTTTCCATTAAATATAAGATTTATATAATTTACTTTCTACAAAAAAAAAAAAAAAAAAAAAAGGCCAGGGTATAACAACAATATTATATACATAATTTATTACGCTGAGGCAGTAAGTTAAAAGAATAACATTTTAGTGTTTCGGATTTTTTTTTCAAATAAAATTTTTACTTGAATTGTATGCTGCAATTTACTCCATACAGGAAGAGTAAAACTGTTTTGAAGCAAATACCGTTTCAAATCTTATTAGCTGAATCTGAATTTATATTTAAGGCATCTGGGTAACTTTGGCCCAGGCGGGACATATGATGATGTATATGGATGACATGGTGTAATGATTATATTGTGTAATCGGTGACAAAGATGAAACTATTTGGGAAGCAGAGGGAACTACTTGGTGGAAGGTTACCACATGATTGGATTGTGGGAAAGTTACGATTATTTATATTGTGAATATTGCTACAGCTGAAAAGAACTGTGACGTATATGAGAACAGAAAGTGTAAAGATACATGACCGCACCAAACCTTACCTAACTTCCACGTTCCCATGGTCACTAATTTAAGATGATGTACGAAAAATGCAAGAAAGCAATTATTAATAATAAATGTGAACAATAGAAAATCAGTGAACTGGACGTAAAGATTTATGATTTTTAAATTTTTGTAGCTTTCATCAGGTTTTTAGTCGAAAACAAGACGACCGACCAACTTTGGAAGTAATGCCAAAATGTGTGTTCTGGGCACAATATGTTTAAAATAATAAAATCTGTACTTGAACTCCCATTAGCAAAATTGTGTTCCATAAATTTATTTTCAATCGATTCCAGCATCCAGCCAATGTGATACAGTACTATTGCAATACGATGGAATAATCTTGGCAATACGATGGGATAATAAAGCGCGAGACTTGTGTTACTTGTTCCATCTTATAAAATTTGCTAACAGTAAAGTTTTAAAATATATATTTTATTTTGTTGGATGTTGGAAAGTCAGAATAGCCGAATTTAGGAAAGTCAGCAATATCGAAAGCTGAAGAGTAGGAATTCCCTAATTTTGGAATGTCAGAATTCTCGAATGTAAGAAATTCAGAAACACGGTATGTAAGGAACGACGAATTCCCGTAGGTTGCAAAGCCAAGAATACGGAATGCGTTAAGAATTCACATATGGTGGAAAGTAAAAATTGCCGAATGTTGTAGAGTCAGGAATATTGGAAATTCAAAATTCGCAATTGGCCGAAATTCATAATTCTCGAATGTTGGAAAGTCAGAATTTCCAAATATCGAAAAGTCAGAAACCCGCAATGTGGGAAAGTCCGAATTCAAGAATGTAGTCACAAACTCTGATTGTGTGAAAGTCAGATTTCCCGAATGTTGGTATGTCGAAATTCCGGAATGTTGGGTGTCAGAAATTTTGAATGTAGAAAAGTCAGAGTTCTTGAATGCAAGTGAGAACCAACAATTAAATAAACTCAAAATTCCTGAACGTTGAAAAGACATAATTTCCGAACCTCGACTGGTCAGAAACCTAGAAGATTGGAAAATCAGAATTAACGAATATGGCAAAATCAGAATTCTCGTTTGTTTGAGAGTCTATAGTCAGAGTATAGGAAAGTTAGAA
>JAGDQP010041877.1:0-16744 GCA_022664845.1 Lepisma saccharinum | reverse complement strand
ATACATAATCTATATAAGCAGTCAACATTAATACGGGTATAATTGGATAATAATTAAGAAAAAGAATAAACACTAAAAAATTAGTACATATAACTACACAAAGTAAGAGAACGTATAAACAGACACAATGCACACACATGCACGCACACACACACACACACACACTTACATGTTAACATTTTGTAGAAAACACAAGCCTGTTTACCATTTATGACAGATAATACACATGGACATATATCGATAATGATACTAATAATAATAATAACTATAAAATATACAAAGATAACTTATCAGCATAAAAGCTATAAAAAGAGCTTTGCATTCACTTATTCTTTCTTTCTGTCTTTTTTTAATTTATTGTTTTTATTTCATCGTCGAGTGTGTAAAGACTAAGATTTTAATTGGAGCAGGTCTGTAACCGACTTCTTAAACGTAGAGATTGGCTGTAGTTGTTGTGTTTCGAGTGGAACATCATTCCAAGATTACGTAGACGGTAGAAACCGTGAACGATTTGGAATAGAAAATAGAAGAGTGATGATGGTGTTACGATCATGGTAGGAGTTAAGAGCCTGAAAACGTTCGTGCAAGTAAGAAGATTGTTGAAGTCGGAGTATTTTGAAGAGAAGTGTTAATTTGTGTAAGTTGCGTCTTTCATTAAGTTTAAGCATTGACAATTGTATATAGGAGGGAGTCAGGTGGTCTGAGTATTTGAGAAGGAAAATAAATCTAAGACGCATTTTGTACGCACTGTAGTCGCCTGGCTAGTTCATCCTTGAGATTGGTTAGAATCACATCGCAATATTCCAGAAGAGGGAATACCAGTAACTTAACTAGAATTGATTTGATGTGGGTGGGCAAAAAATGTTTAAGTCTAATGAGTGAGTGTATGGACGAGAATACTTTCTTGCACATTGCATTGATGTGTGGTTTCCATTCTAGGTGCTCGTCTAGGATTACACCGAGGTTTTAGACTGTCGTAGAATAGGGTATAACAGTCTGGTACAGACATCCTGCTGGAAGATGATCCTTTTGCATCTACTGAGCTAGTTGGTTGAGCGATACACGTATACATTTTGATTTTACTGGGTTAATTACTAATATGTTTTTAGCTGACCACTCGCTGATTTTTTGAGATCCTCATTTAATTTGGAAATAGTGGTTTCTAGGTTTTTTAGGTAACATATGTATATTTGGAAATCATCAGCGTACAAATGATATTTACGGTGTGAGAGGGCAAATGGGAGGTCAATTACATGCATACAAAATAAAACAGGTCCCAGGACACTTCCTTGGGGTACTCCATGAGTTAGGTAGCATAGTGAGAAACTTTTACCGGCTATACTTACGAATTGTTTCCTATTGCAGGAATAGTTTTTCAACCATCTAACAGCTCCCTGGGAATTTTTTAAAAAATGAGATAATTTCTGCAGTAAGATTTTGTGGTCAACTGAGCAAAATACCTTAGAAAAATCTAGAAGCGTAAAGTAGGTGATCTCTCTTTTATCTAGTGACAGCCTAATATCATCCGTGATGGATGCTAGAGCAGTAACCGTACTGTGATATTTACGAAATCCCGATTGAAGTGGATCCATTAAATTGTGCTCTGTTAGGTGTGTCCGAATTTGGTCGCTAACAATGTATTCAAGTTCCTTTGAGAGGGCGGGAAGGATGCTGATCGGGCGAAAATCGTCCACATTTAATTTAATACGTTTTGAGTTTTGGAGAACGCTAATATTTGTGTTATTTTCCAATCAGATGGTAAAGTACCAGACATGAAGCTGAGATTGAACATATTAGTTATTGGATTTATAATATATGGTAGGATCCTTTTAATAAAAAGAATGGAAATTTGATCGGTACCTACAGTAGATGATTCTATCCTGTATATAGCTTTCTTAACTGTTTCAGGGCCAATACATTCAAAAGAAAATTCATTTGGAGTATTTTGATGATTTGCGTTATTTGTATCAGGTAAGTTGTATTTTACTGAATTTGTAAGTTTTATACTAGCGAAATGATTGTTGAGCTCATCTGGCGTGAATTTATTATTAATTTGTTGCTTTATTCTTTTCCCTTTATTACCCAACAAATTTAGCTTGTGGCATATTTCTCTTTGGTTAGTCGTATTCTCTATTATTTGCGTCGCAAAGTTTTGTTTCGATTTTCTAACTAACTGAGTGCATTTGTTTCGTAAGATCCGAAATGTTTCGAAGTGGTTCTGTATATTTTCATTGTTTCTTTTTGGGGCTCTTATGTACCTTCTGTAGGCAGCATCACGTACAGACATAAGACTACGGATCTGTTCGGTTATCCAAGGACATGGAGGTTGGGATACGCGTCTAGTGAGGAGAGGGGCGTGTTTGTTTAGTATTTTCATTAATGAATCGTTTAGAAATTGTAACTGGTATTCTATTGAGGGACTATTATACATTACATTCCAGGGGACATTTGGTACGTCATCACGTAAGGCAGCGTCATTAATTTTAGTCTCTATAGGTTACTAATTTTGACATGCGTTTACTTTCGAATCCTAGAGAGTAGCAAGCGAATATCATATCATAGCGAGATATTCTCGAAATAGAAAGTTGCCCGTGATGGCAAATTTTCTGAATGTTATTAGTCAAAATCAAGTCTAAGAGGGTTGCAGAATTAGCTGTGTGGAAGGTGGGATTTAAGAGACACATAGAGAGACCCAGAGAGGATATGATATCACGAAAATTTTCGTTTACTTTTTTTGAAGATGTCATGTCGACATTCATATCACCAAAGATATCACTTAGGGCGTGTTCATAAAATGGCAAAAACTGAATTTTTATCTTATAACTCCTACGTACAGCTCACAAACTTGGAACAGAATCCTTTACGCGAGCTAGCAATTCTCAGAATACATGAGCCTCAGTTGAAGTGTCTTCAGTATCCGTTTTCTCAGACTGGTATCTTTTGTAAGAACGGTACTTACTCTTATAAGCAGTGAAACATGTGTTGTGGTATTTCGCTTCAATAGCAACTAAATGACCTACACCAACGTAGGAACCATAATGACTAGTAATTTACAACCGCATCTGCACGCAATATTACAAATAAATTAGAGTGAACTTTTGTGGAAAATATTCCAGATAACAGCGAAATATTCCACTGTAAGAGCGAAAACTATATTTTAAAGTCGGTTTCTATGCATTAAGTTCAAGGTGTTTCCGTTGGGGATCGAACCAGAGATCTCTTAGTAAAAAGAAAATCTCAAGTGAGGATATGTGACTGAACTCAGAAATAAAAATTATTTCCTTTAAACTTCGTTATTTTCTTTATCTTTTTCCTGTTAAAAGCTGTTTACTCGTCTAGTTGAGATTTCTACATATATAGCAAATTAGGCTCTTTAGATGTCAGTTGTAAAGTTAGCAAGTATTATTTTTATTTCATTAGCAAGTAAAAGTCAAACGTATATCTCATGTAAGAATACTAAAGTATCCTGGTAAGAAATTTTACCTTAAATTCTCAGGTTTGTTATCAGCTATAATGTGTGATGCCAAGTTAAACTTCTAGCAATTGCTTTTCGTTTCTTTCCGTTTTGGTAAGCCATATAACGGTCCATTAAATAGTTAGTCGTAACTGTGGATAATATTTTAAGCACAATTTAAATTGAGATCACCTGATCACTTGAAATTTAATACAATGGCGAATGTAAGTACATTTAGATTCCAACGTATTAGTGATATCTGTTCACTCTCAGCACGGAACTGTGAATCATGCGTCTTAGTGGGCCAAAGCTGATCGATTTTTGTATGTATATGTGCAGTATTTTTGTATTTAATAAAATGCAGCTTAATTTAACAGACCATCATGTTGTGAGCTGAAGACTACAACGACTGATGACAAACGACTATCGGAAAACAAATAAAATCAATTACTAATCGATTGATGCGATATGTTTTATGCTACAATATAAATGATTTTTATTTATACAACACATACTCACCTGGTACATGCTAATCTTAAGTAGTGTAGCCAGAGCGAACCAATTCAATCTTTTGCAAAACAATTCAATCCTAGCCTAACTGTGGCTTGTTAATGTGCTCCCGAGGATCTCGTGTAGCAGACGCACGAGTAAGAACAGTACATTTACAACCGCATTAGGACTGACGGCATTGCTCGATGTCGGATGGTGCGAGTTAAGTTTGAGATACCAGCGGTCATTGCACAGTGACTGATCATCGCGATTCATCTGTTAACTCTCATATTTAATAACTTTTCCACTATGCAGAACAATAGAAAATCCTCAGACAAGCATCAATTACCACCAGTTGTGCAGAGATCATCTGCTGCAACCACTTCAACATCATCCAACCTTGGCGCTATTCCCAAGAATGGACGTAGTACTAATAAACAGTCTAAGAATTCTTCTCGTTCTCCATCTCATCAACGTTCAGCTAACTCCAACTCACCGCCAGCCAAAAAGTCAAACACCATCAGCAATTCCAATTCAGAATCAGAACACTCAATGGACCTTTCAGATCACTCACCATTGCACAATTCAGCCCTCCGCACTCCTTTCTACTCACCAATTACGACATCAGATTTCAGACTCCAAAGCTTCTACTACAGCAACTTCAAAAGTATGTCTCTCGCGAATCAATCACCAGGATCATACCAACCAGAAATGGAATAATACTGCAATCATCCATTCCCGATTTAGCAACCACCATCAGAAATAAATTCAGTTTTGAGATCTTTGGAAAGCAAACTTCACTAACCAGATTGAACTAACAGCCGATACGTCAACCACCACCTCCGAAACGCTCTTTCCATGTTATATGTAGTCATCAGAGGAGTAGATTTGGACGTTACAGATACAGAGGCAGAACAGGAACTTCAGATTGAGGGACATACTATACACAGATGCATCCGTATTAAAACCAAAGAAGTAATACCAAGCTACATGGTCAGAGTTCTTACTCCTCATCAACCTACAATAGACAGCCTACTAGCCAATGGTGCTTACATATACCTGAAAAGACATAAAGTACGAACATCAGCTCCATTACCTTTGAGATGCGAGAAATGCCAATCCTATAATGCTCACTATCCTCAACACTGTCCTAATGAATCAAAATGCGGATATTGCACTGGACCACACAAAACCTACAACTTCCTCCTAATTGCACAACCTGTGGCGAATCCCATCCCACATTCAGCGATAAATGTAAAGGCAGACCCCTACTAGAACCAGATACCCCAGCCTATATTGCACCTCTCCGACTACCAGAGCAGTCCCAACATCCACCCATCACCTCAAATCAGCAAATCATAACAGCAGAACAAGTCTTCACACTCATCACCCGTACTCTCCAAAATATTTTCCCTTTCGATCGTGAAAAAGTTCTGACTTTCATTCAACATGCAGCCAAAGAAAATTTCCAAGCCGAATTCAAAGCCAAATACACTAGACTCAATGTATCCTTCCATACCAACATCGCTACCCAACCTGACTAAAGTCCTCACCATTTCACTGATCACATCATCTCGCATATCATTCCCATGAATGATCTGTAATCATAAATGTATAATAAGGGCTAATCTGTCTGCCATTGCACCTAGAGTCGCCCCTAGGTAAGAAGAGTCATCAATCATAAGTCTTTTTGTATCAACGTGTTGTGGCGTCTAAGTGCACCTCACACTCATCTACCATTCCATTATCACCTGAATATCCCAACCTGCAATATGATTATAAGCTAAGCTTATAATGCCCAAGTATTGAGATAAAATAAAAGAGTAGAAAAATATAATAATGCCCTTAGACCATCCATCTTTCCTGTTCCTATTTATCCTATCACTCCTCTTCCCGACATAGAGGGCGTAACCCTCTGAAGGGTGCTAGTGGCTTCTTGCTGCCCTAGCAAAAAAAAATATGGTCTTTAGACATCTAACACTCAGACCATTTATATATATCTGTACCTCGGAGGTATAGGACATTATGTCACATTTTTCTAATTTTACAGGAGAGACTATTGTCACAAAACTTTACCACTACATTTATTATGGACCAGATTTTAGTTGATTTGTGTTTGTTCTACTTTCTATTGATATTTTGTGGTTTTTATAGACATAGTGTTGTTTGCCTCTAATAAGCAGTCTACATTTTATGGAATAGTGTCCCAGGTGGGTTAAGAAATAACCAATAATAAAAATCACTGAGCTCATTCCATGTTTAGTTGTAAGTTTTTCTACATAAAACAATGATGTACATTAGATCTAGACTATTACAAAACCATTATTGGTTACAAAGCCATTGCACTGGTTCCAGACCGTCATCTATTTTTCCATCTGGATAGTCATTTACTTTTCCCTTACTTGTATGTTTTAAGTTTTTATAAAAATCATGGCAAACTGTAGGAACATAAGGTAATAGTGACATCAAATCATTGTATTTCTGCTGGGAAATGGGAGCTGTGTATTTGAGGTTGGCTTCAAATCATCTGGAAATTTCACTCCTTGTCTGCGGAACCGAACAAAGTTGACTTCTTGGGTTTCACCATCAAAGGATGTTTTGAAAAACAGTGTTCTAATCTTACCCTTTTTCACTTGCAGTTGTACACATTTTGCGAGAACTTGCTGATTGTCAGCATCCTTCTTTCTATAAACAAGAGGAGGGATTCTCTTTTGTCATACAGGGAGTTGAAACGTTTAAAATCCCGAAACTCCATATTATGAACGGTGTATTTACTACAGGTTTGCCTTACCAACTGTTGCCAATCCCAAGAAGTTAAAATACTCATGTTAGGAAGTTTCTTTCTCGTTTTATAAGCGCATGAACACTGTCAGTAGAAACTTCTGCGTTATGGTTTTTATTTGAGGATATTTGTGTAGTATCAAACACAAAAACACACATTACAAGGTGCACATTTTTGTTTTGACCGAGGCAGTTGTCGATCCAAAGTGTGATTTCTTCAATCTCACTGCCAGGAATAACATTATCTGTCCATTTCAATAAAGCCGAAGCAATTTCATTACCGCCACGGGCACCTTTTGATTCGTCCCACATAATACAGTAAACAGAAGAATCTGAAGCATCGTACAGCGTAAAATTTAAGGTCGAAAGCTTTCTTTTATAAAAACTAATACTATTAGTTATAATTGGGAATGGCAAACATTTGTGCAGATCACCAGTCAATAATTTGTGTGTTATTACTGTGTGTGTCAATAATTTGCTATTTTAGCGTCATTACTTTTTAAGTTATATCAAGTTTTTGATTCATCAAGGTGTGCAGTTTGTTTACCTATCTTGCTACAATCTTTAGGAACTTTTGGTGTTGTATTCTCGGTCTTCTGAGGGTGTAACATATCTTTTCCCGATCAACTCTAAAAGAAACACTGATCAGAAACAACAGAGTACAATAAGGAAGAATTTAGAATCCTGCTTTGCTCTACGGGTCACCGCGGTTAGACCGGGTCAAAACATAGACCTGATGACCCGGTCCAAAACTTGACCCGATTGACCTGTTGACCCATTTCAGCTCTGGTCTGTAATATCTTGTACTATATAAATAAGAATTGTTCTTTCGCCACTGTCCCATTGATAATCTGGACTTTCAGTACTAAATTAAGGGCTACTGCAATCTGTACATAGTGTCACATAATTAGTTAATTTACGTTGTTTCTGAAGTAAACCAACATTTGATCCTCTTAGTATTTGCTAACGTCATACTCTAATCTTGTTTTTCTTTATTACAATTTACTGTTTCCTCTTTTCTTTTAGTCTACTTGTTGCTGTTGTGGCTCATATCTTCGGCCATAATCTTACCTAGAAATAAAAAAAGAACACAAAGATGTCTCGCACGAAATTTTCAGCTTAACTTTCAGCACGAATTCCCCTCCCGGACAAACCTATCCGTTTTTGCTTTCTTCTTCTGCTTTTTTCTAGCTTTATCCCCGCCCTCTGCTGGTTGGGTGGTGGACAAGAGAAGCAGATACGAAAATATAATGGTTGGAGACGATATGGCGCCTGACGAACACGTAGAGTTTCCATCTCTTATATGAAAATAGTATTACAGATTCATTTCCGGTGCTGGGATCTGTAATCAGTACTCCCTTCTTGTACGGAAGATAGGGGAGAAATGTTCCGTCAGTGTTTCCAAATTATGAAGTTGAGTTCTTTCAATACTTCTTTTGTGGTTAATAGATTTGTCCAACGGATAAAAAGAGCTGCCGTGGCACAGTGGTAGAGCGTTGGCTTAGCATTCAGAAGGTCCTGGGATCGATTCCAGCAGCCTACCATACTGATTGAGGTTTACCCAGGGTTTTCTCTCAGCCATATCAGACAAATGATGGGATGGTACCTAAAAATAGACTCTGGCCATCTACCTTCCAATGTCCTCTCCTCCACCCTATCGCGGCCAAAGTATAAGATATTTAAAAGCCTTAAATAAATTCAAATTCAAAATTCCAACGAATAAATTCGGACACTCCAGGTATCTTTGAATTTTTATTTTAATTTTAAGACCTTTAGGCAACTATGGCTCAGGCCGTATGGATGATGATGGGATAAATTTGTCGAATGAAGAAAGTGGGAAGAAATGGGAGACCCACGAGAAAACCCACGCACACGGTGTTTGTTCACTTCAAAGACTACATGGCATGAGCAGGGATCGATCCGACGACCCCTAGCACCAGAGGTGAGCGCTCTACCAACTGAGCCAACACGGCTCTACTCCAGGTATCATTCCACATGTATCAAAATAAACATTTTGTGGTTTAGTTGAATGACATAAAACCCATTTGAACCAGATTTCTGTTCCTTTTCTCGCACCATTTCTCACGTAAAGGAATTCTATCTTGTCGGTTATTTGATTGCAATCAATAGGGCAGGGACGTATTTAGGGGTCCGGGGGTCCAGACTACCACCCGGAAATTAAGATTATTTTTTGTAAAATTAGTATAATTTTAGTCAAAATTTATAAGCATTTTATTTAAATTTCATACCAAGACAGACCTCTAACCCTCCCCCAAAAGGCACTGGGTTCTCCGAAACCAACTTTTATATAAATACCTGCAATAGAGCTCAAGTCGCTTGCATCCCTTTGATAACACTGGTCAGCATTTTTTTTTTTTAGGTGTCCTGACTGTATTTCGATGTTCTGAAGTCGAAAATTATATTTAAAAAGTCATATCACGTACCATTTTCTGACAAATTGCGTGCATGTATAGTACGAAGATAAACGCTATACTCTCGCAGTACAAACTTGTAGTTCACTAATCGTCAAGGAAATGAAGTATACAAATGCAGAATGATAGGAAAGGACTATAATTTAGAGTAAATGATCTGTGTGGCCGCCATATTCAAATTCGCTATATTGGATGAAGGTCAGTTTCTTCAAATGGTAAGTCGGACGTGTTACATATCAAACATCACGGGAATATTTCCCGAAAACCATACCCTGTATTACATTTCACCTACCTGTTACGGTGTTGGAGTTACATTCACTGCAAATTTGCAGGACAAGTGTTCATTTATCAAGCAGCGTCTTAACTCTACCACCGTAAAACTTACAAGGAACACTCGCCAGGTGTCATAGTCCGATTTTGATGAAAATTCGTAGGTAGGTACAGTGCATAGGTAAACCATCACAGTCAAAACTATATAAGTGCTTTCGGCAACAAATAACGACAGGGGAACCCGAGAAAGATGGGACGTAAATAAATCGAAGAGCAAGTAAATCGAATACACAACACGCAAAACGCCTTTTCTTTTATAATCTCTTACATATATTGAAAACAAATGGCTATTAGTGGATACTGGACAGGAGGTGATACATGCTGGATGGTATGACGACAATGACCGCCATCTTGAAAACGGCCATTTTGACTGCGTCAAAATTTTTAAATAGTAAGTGGATCATGTGACATATCACTTTGTGCTGGAATGTTTCAAGGCACCCAATGATGAAGTAAATTTTGGCATAACTATAATTCTATACGACAAAATGACACGTGAAATTGATCTGGAGAATGTGTGAGCCGAATGATGAAAAAACATTTTTTGTTGAAACAGTTGAAGGAACGAAAACCAAACAGATACATAAGAGGTACCGTTATGTTGGTAAATATGATCCTTAAGCGGCAACATGATGTGCACATTAAAATTTTAAATACACTAATGGATGATGAAGTCCCAATTCCAAAAAGTCGTAATGCTACACAGTAAAAAATAGCTGTGTTAATTCAACACAATGAGGTGTCCCAGTGTGACTAGCACTTTTTTCGTGTTAAATCAACACAACATAGGTGTTGATGATTTCGGTACTGGGAGAAAAAGGTTACGGCTGCAGCTAGATTTGAACATAGGTTTCTTCAGTTACAAGTCTAGCGTCTTACCGAATTAACTAAATCGCCAGACAGAAATAACGCTAGGTGCAAAAGTTATTGAAAAACATTTGTTTGAAGTAAATGAATACACTAGATTCAAACAGTGTAGCGGGCCAAAATATGTTGCTGAACACCCAAAACAAACTAAATTACTCGCACGAAATCACTTTAATCGCTTTCTATTTTTGTCAATTGGGGACCAGAATTCCCATTCATTGAGAATGTTCCATTTATATGAAAGCAAGCGATTAAGATGGCGACAGCCAAACACTTGACCAGCCTTACGGCTTTCTTATCGTAGCAACATGTTGAATGCTGCGCTTACCTTGTGCTTACTTTCATAGAAATGGAACACATTCTCAATGAATGGGGATTGTGATCCCTAGTTGAAAAATGGAAGTGTGATTAAATCATAGCATAAGTCGTGAGAATAACTTTGTTTTTGTTTGGTGCTCAGCAACATATTTTTGATCCTCTGTTTGAATCTAGTGGGTTTTTTGTCTGTCTGGCGATTTAGCCCAGACGGTTAGATTGGATATTTTGTTCTTTACTCCGCAATTAAAACAACATTATAAGGAACAAAAAAAACACTGAACTGCTGAACAAGACTATATTATTCGTAAAAAATTAAATTACATGTTATTTAATTTTTTACGATTTTTTTTTATTTTTTACGAATAATATAGTCTTGTTCAGCAGTTCAGTGTTTTTTGATCTTAATTGCAAGACGTGCAACTATGTTTTGTTGTCAATTATAAGGAAGTGAACGTTAAAACTACGTTCTTCTCAAATCACAGGATTTTAGAAATTAAAATGCAACTAAGTGTCTTGAAACATTACTGTCCGATGTATCAGTAAAAATAAAATGCAAATTTATTACAACAAGAACTGGTGACGAAATATAAAAAGTACTCCAAAATAAACAACGATATTCAAATACACTTGACTGGTGGATTAAAACAAAGAAACAGTTTTACTAATTCTCAAAAAAAATATGCGAAACAACACAATAAAAATATGAAAAAGCAATTGAACTACTATTATGGATTACTAGAAGAATGTAATTAAAAAAAACTTAGTGTAGATGATTCCTCGTTTCCCAAAATAATAAAAAAATACAAGTAGTGTTGTTAAGGTTACATAATAAACAAAAAGTGGTATAAAAATAAGGAGTAATTTGGGTATTTTTGTTAAAAGAGAATTTTAGTCACGTTCAACAAGAAAGGAAACGTGGAAGTTTAAAATTTATAAATAATTTTAGAGGCAAAACAGGACAAATTAATAAGAGTAAGGAAATATATTCAGTCCTTGTTAATCAATATATTATTTGGTTTGTCACCAGTAGTAGAAAATGTACACTATAAAAACAAGGAGATTGATATATATATAGACTGAATCAAGAAAATAGTCATTAATTAAACCATTTACTGAGCAAGAATTAAAAGAAGCATTAGAGTGAATAAATAAAGCAACGACGGGGGAAGAGATGGTTTTGTTGTTCCTTGGGCTTTAAAATTTCAGGATGCGATTATACCAGAATTAACTCAAGTATTTAATAATTTGTGGACACAAAATACTATAAAAAAGAATTTACACACCAATAGGCATTTTGTTTCCAAATAAAAAGGGAGTTATTAGTCAAGAAAATTATAGACTAATTTCATTATATAACTGGGATTTTAAATGGTTTTTGAAGTGGCACTCATAATGGTCAAAATACTACATCCGAATCAGAGTGGTGTACCAGGTCTAGCTTACCATCTCTACAATGATTGTAATGGAAGTATTATGTTTACAGATCTAACGAAAGCATTCGACAAGGTAAACCATGAGTATTTTTAACATACTGAGAGAATTTGGTTTCCTTCATAAATTCATATAATTAATTAAAAAGGTATACAAATTTAGAACTATAAAATTACACAGTAACAACAAGCAAAATTTTGCAATGGAAATACAAATAGGCCTGACGCAGCAGGGGTGTGTGCTTCCCTTCTATATGTTCGCGATTTCCCTTATGCCTCTAGTCAGGAAAATAGACAGCATGATCTCCGGTATCCAGTGTGAAACTCAACGTTTAAAAATTCTTAGTTTAGAAGACAATGTAGTATATTTCGTAAAAGATAGTAGAGAGGTAGAAGTAATATTTGAAGAACCAAATAAGTTCCAACAAACTTCATGTATAAAAATAAATATGGCAAAAGCTAAAATATTAGTACTGAATAAAGGCCAAGAGCAAGAGTATAAAGCTATATGTAATACTACGGATAAATTAAAATGCTAGGAATAATTTAGGAGAGAACAATAAAGGAAACAATAAATAGTAACGCTCAAAACGTGTGTAATTTATTGGTGAGCGAGTTGAGCAAAGATAATCTTTGTTTTGAAAGTATCCATGCGCGAGCAAAATTTCTAAATTGTTATATTCTTGGTAGGTGTGTTCATGTATTGCAATTATTTCCGCTCCCACAGAAATATTGGGCCATAATCAATAAACACATTGGATTTTTTGTGTGGAAAGGGCAAACCTTAAAAATTCCAAGAGATAATTTATATTTACGGGAGAAACAAGGTATTGTGAATCTTAGAAATCTCAAAATACAAGGTCAAGCATTGTTATTGCATAGGACAATTCAGTTATTATGTACTTTCACAGATTCTTTTTCGTCTGGTATGTTTGTAATGAGTATTCTCAAGGACATTGAACTAGTATTACCTCTAAATATACAGACATAGAGTAAAAAAATATTTATTTACAAGCCCAATTCATTGAAATCGTTTATTCGGTAGTGGAGAAAAGAGAAATTGAAAAATGTTCTGTTAAACAAATATATAATTATTTAATACAAACTAATATAATCAAAAGAGCGAAATTGAGAAGAAGATTGGGATTGATATGGTCAAATTTAAATGAATTAAAAAGGTATCATAAGTTATATAACAATATATTCAAAATAAGACATGGAATTTTTAGACGAAATAAATATTATATAATAATTAATAAAGGTATTAGTGTTGATAATTTATGTGTGGAATGCAAGAAAATAGATAGTACACAACATAGTATAAAAGAGTGTGGGGAAAATGTTGTCATATGGCAAGTGTTTTTGAGAACAATTAATAGAATTATAACAAAGGGCAACCATATTGTAATATTCCGCGTGTCTTCTGAGCACTTGGATATTACGTAAACAAGCAATCATGTTTATAGGACAAACATGTGTACAAGTGATGTAAACAAGTAGTGACACATAAACTGGAGCAGACGACAGTCAACTCTACAAGTAGACATCAGATGTAGCTAAAGTCGCCAAAGGAGAAGAACGAAGACAAAAAAAAATCACCTATAAAATGGGCCAACTCATGGCAAATGTATCACTCGCTCCCGGGTAGTCAGCTCCTCTCCTTCCTCCGTACTCAGTTGGCTACGCATCTGGACCACTCCTTGGTACTCAGTTGGCTACGCATCTGGTACCTTCGATAAAAATCTACAGGCGTCAGATTAGGCGATCGTGGTGTCCACTCGACAGGCCATCTGTGTCCAATCCATTTCCCGGGAAATTGTTGATCCTGGTAAAAGACTGCACACGTGTTCCATAATGAGGTGGAGCTCCATCCTGTTGGAAGCATATGAAAAACTACCTTCCTCTGATAACAGCGATAGAAGCACATCCGCCTGCAGTAATTGGAGATAGCCGTCTGCCTTTCGAGTCCCCTCAGTGAAGAAGGATTCCACAATTCGCTTTCCCCAAATCCCATTACATACCATTAACTTCTGTGAACTTAACATCGTGATGAAATCAATCCAATGTAGATTAACATCATACCAATATCGATGGTTTTGCTTATTAACTACGCCGTTCACCTAAACATTGGCTTCGTTTGCGAAACGTGTCTGGTGTACGAATGCGAACCCTGGTATTTCTTAAACTGGTTGACAAGCCCACTCTGCAAATTATCACCGATGATCAGGATCGTCTTCTGTCGGATGGTGCATTCTTTGCAACTTGTACGAGTGCCGCTTGATTGTTTTCCCATTGTTCTTATAGAGGTACGACTCTCACCATTTTCCATTGAGAGATGGCGTGCGATTTTTTTTTATTTATTTATTATTATTATTTTGTTAAAGGACGCCAACACTTTTACGTTCATGTTGTTGTTGTTTCGTTCGTAGTCGTTTTAGGTCTACCCGTCCGGGGCCTGTTTTGAACAGTTCCTGTATCTCTGATGCATTTGGGAGGGTAGCAACTTTGTTGGGGAAGATATTATTCTTTCAGGATGGCGATGGTTGAAAACATGTGCGATGGCGCACGCTTTGTTCACCCGACACCAGAACAATCTCTATGCGTTTAGCTTTCGTGAGGACCATCTTCAATTAGTGAATCTGAAACGAACAATAACAAACCATTATAAATCTCACATACCGTTAGAGATAGACAAAAACCAACCACAGTTATGAATTCCTGAGGAAAGTTTAGTGCTAGTTGATATGTCACACCCACCCCATTCTATTTGAAATATTCAAATTGAATCCAAGATGGCGGATTACAAGATGGTCAACGGAAATTCGGTATGGTCCGTACCATTTTCTCCTTCGCCTATAACATGTTCAGGGACATTTCATTCCTGTCTGTCTCGTATTTTTTATTTAATTCGACTGTCCCAACAAGACTTATGGCCCCACCCTGTACAGTATTTTGCATATTTATTACGAGGCTAACACAAAGTTGTGACAGCTAATATTTTAGTTGTTAAAGTAGGCATTCTATGTTCTATGGCATATTCATCATCTTGATATCGACTGACTAGTTCACCAACCTCCCTTATTAGAAAATTTTGAGACAACGAAACAAGAAAAAAAAATACTTTCCACGTGTCAAAATTCGCTTAATTTTTTTTAGATATAACGGGTCTAACTTTGAGCTCAGAATTGAATTGAATTTATTTATGTGCTTAAGGCATCTATACGGTTCCGGCGGAAAGCCCAAAATTAACTCTGAAACAAATTTAGTTTTCGGAAGTATTTTTGTATTGGTAAGGTAGAAGTGAAAATGTAATGTTATGTTTGCAAAGAATGTGTTGCAAACCATTCTGACTAAGGATTTTCCTCAGTCACAAGTAGGGAAATGCCGAGATGGTACCTCAAGTTAGTTCCTGACCGACACCTTCCAGCATCCATTTTCCAACTCTATCTAGGTCTGAGACATAGATGCCTGGCACTCATAAACAAAGTTCAATTCAAAGCAATAAATTCTAGATATCACAGGTTAAATTCTCACCAGCCATCGGTAATGACGCTTTCCTGTTTCCTTTTTCAGTCACGTCAGTCGAATGGCCACACAGTATATTAAAGCAAGTACAGAGCCTGTACCGTCTCTAACGGAGAGATCTAGAGATAATAGAATAAGAAGAGGATTCGTCTTAGATGTTAGAGAAACAATAATTGTAATGCTTCAGGTCATCAAGGATTTTCCGGTTAACAGAATGATTTTCACGCTTGCCTTTAATTCATATGGCCCTGCGATCAAACTAGATGGTGGTACGTTGAAAGCAGTAGTTTTGCACCCGCTTCACGGAAAACTCTAGATCTCGTCCTAGTTTGGAAAGCAAATTAAATGCCACCCTTCGCTTTTTTAAATATAGTTATGAAGAATTCTACAAATTCTTTTTAGCAAAATACTTAAAAATTTCAACAATTCATACTTTTGGAAATTCATGGGATCTCAAGAAGGGATGACAATCCGAGAAGAGTGCAACAGCTGGGGTTAAATTGTCTAAATATCAGTTTTAAACCTGTGAGGGTAATTGGTGAAGATACTGGTAGCCCTTGTTCTTCACACAACGCAATTCCTCCCTTTGGAGGTTAATTTTCTACCCCTTTCCTTCCATCTTCGCAGCAGATTTTACGCAATGAGAAATCCTTACGGGGGTGAGGATTTGCAGACGAATAAAGTGGGATGAGATAACAACAGAGTCACTTAAGATAACGCAAGGAATCGTCTTGAAGACGCAGCAGGGTAATGCAAGGCGCCACATCCGTTATTTCAGAGACAACCTGTTCTCGAGAAGTAGACATAAGAAAAGAATCTCCCTCCTTCTCTTCTTTTTCTAAGCTATTATTAGCTAGGGAACACTGTTGCCGACACGCAACTCTGTTAACCAGATGAATTTTGTTGAAACAGCTATAATTGATCTACAAAACTTCTAAACTTAATTAATTCACTGCTTTTAATGGGTGATTTCATTTATTTTTTTTTCAGCTTGTTTTCCAGCTTTACATGGTTTTATGGTTTTCATACGACAAAATACTCTGTATGAATGTCCAAGACAGAGATAAAGTTCATGATCTGGCAAATCTGTACGCAATTGGTTGACAACCCAGCTTATG
>JAGDQP010041876.1:0-16745 GCA_022664845.1 Lepisma saccharinum | reverse complement strand
ATACTTATAGTACCGCAAATCGTCTAATCCCATATAAATCCAGCAAAAAATCCTCTCCTGCCTTCGATATCTGCTCTCGCGTTGACGATGGGTCATCGAAGACTAAGATACTCTCCTTTAGGTGGCGACTTTTCTGCAGGAGGCTAAATGCCTTTCGTTTACCCTCTTTACGTTGTGTCGTATTCGTACGTATCCCATAGCTTGGTGAACGATAAAAGAAGTGTCTCGCATGTTTCTCCCAGCTGTGATATCTTGTGCTGGATAGAGAACAATTTCCGTTTCTGTTGACCAGATGACGGGCAAGGGAACAAAGATTAGATCCTATCTATTTCACTTAACATTGTTGTTAAAAAGAATAATCAAATTTGTATCCCGACAACTTCTGATGATGTACTGGGTGCCATCAATACTGTAGCTCATACAATAACAGTGTCAGCATCCGCTTCAACCTTGCGAACATCAGCGTTGGACGACTTGCAGTGACTAGCTAAAAAATTCGATGAGAGGTGTATCTTTGTTTTTTATTTGCTAGCAAATCTGCCTGTACTGATGTTGTTAATGCATTTAGTTAGGTTGTATTGTCGGTTGTATGTCTTTCCTGCTCACAACATTTAATTGCAGGCGTGTGTTTGGATAACCGTCGGGAAACAACCGTACAGTTATTGCTGCAGTAGGGTAGCAGATACGAAATGTAGCCGTCAATAACCCGACCACAGCAAGATCCGGATACCGGGTTCCAAGATTCATTAGCTTCCGGATAATGCGGGTTTAGATCCGTGTGTTCATCCCTAAGTCATGTTGCATATTCTCCAGAATGAAAGCTTTGCAAAGCATTGCTACTTTGGATATCTGGTTATCGTTTAAGACTAGTAGAAATCATAAGTCCCAAGAAATGAAGGCGTAACAAAACCCCAAGCTTCTACAATCCATTTACAATGTGAAGAGTGGCCTCTAAATAACCAAGGAGTGGTTTCAGCATAAGTAATTTGATAGTGTATATTTCGATGAATATGAGAAGATTCTTTTACCAAGACAGGCGATAGCGGAAACATTTTTAACTAACCGAATTTGGTTGTACTGTGAATTTGTTTTCATTTCCGCGTCTGAAATTTCGGAATGGCAAAAGAAAAAAAAATTGTAGAGTGTTAGCAACCCTGGCAAGCTCGATTCAAGTGAGCGATTCCCTGTCGTGAAAGAGATGGGTGGAGACATAGGGGCCAAACGAGTACAAGATAAAAGTGGAGTTCCTCAAGGCTTGCAACGAGAACCGTTGTATGTTCCGGCAAACGCAATCATTCACTTTTAAAACATTATACGAGTCATGCAAAAGGATTCTCCCCCTCATCTTCTCCGTTTTCTGCTTTGCTTCCTCTTCTAAAATATTAAAAGCAAATGTGCAAAACTGAGGCTGAGAATCGTTTAGCCCGTAGATTCGGTGGTTGTAAGCCCGCGGCATGACAAAACTTTATTGTGTAGGGTTGTGATGTAGCTATGCTTGTATCTACTGTATATGTGTTTGTGATTGTTCGTGTGCTCTCTCGCTCTCTTTCTCTTTCTTTCTTTTCTCTCTCTACGTCTTCTGCATATATGAAGACAGGATTGCTCATAATCTGAGGTTAGTTTATCCTTTTCCCTCCGTTTTTAATGTCCCGCCAAATGTCTCAACTAACCTTGACTGTTTTAATTGAAATGTAATGATACTTTGTTGGGAGGAAATGAAGACTCTTTGATTGATGTGATCATTAGAGTCTCAAACAGAGTCATCGCCATCATCATTATTAGAGTTGTTACAAGCGGCAGAGCCTGCGAAACAATTTTAACCTTGATTCCCGTCTTACGCTTTTCTTCTGATTTTAGAGCACGAATTTTAGCAGACTCCCAAAAATTTTTGTTCCGCCCTTGGTTCTTACATGGAGAAACTGGCTTCAGATTTGAGTTCAGTGACTCCCATTTACGCAGTGGTTTGCATCCTGGTCAAGTTATAACATTTCCTTACTGTATTGTTGCACTATATGTACTCAGCCTGTAATGCTCTGTTTATATTACTAAGATTATTACGATGATAAGAATTATGGATGAAACTAGCTTCCGTTCAGACTACGTACTTGTACTGCCATCTTTTGAGTATCACGACTGAGTAAAAGATTACACGACACAGAGGTTTGAACATAAAATAATCTTCACAAATGAATTGATTGTAGCGTAACATTTTGTAGATTAGTTGTGCCGTCAATCTTTTATACTTTAAAAGTGATACGCATCACTAGGATGCTATATATTTCGATAAAGAAAGAAATAAACTCACGAAGTGAGCAGCGCTAAACGGCCATCTTGCGTTTAGATAACTATCGTAAGAAGATAACCGTCGAAAGTTGACGTTGGTCAAACTTGAAACCCACGTTAACGTTAATTTGCATTTACGTTAGTAAAATGATCTCGGTTAACGTTAACTATGGTAAAATTTCTTTACAACGAAAGTCATTATAACTAAATTTCCATTAGAACGAAGTTCTTCCAAACCCACGCTCAATTCTTGTTCTCCAATACAGTGTTCATTACAACGAATTTTCGTTATAACTAAATTAAATCGCGGGTCCTGTAAATTTCGTTATAACGGGATTTTATCTGTAACGTAAACAAGGCATAACGCGCAATATCGTCTAAACGGAAGCAAAAGCATGTAGTAGAGAGAAATTGATTCAGCTACCTTGATTTGCCCGAACTGTTTATTCAGTCTAGTGACACCTGCCTCTGGCTTCAAGAATAAGCTTTCATACAACATTGCCTTCAGCTTCGTCCATACACTTGCAACTTTTGCTCCTGCCTCTGGTGTTCAATGTTTATACCTTCAGGGAGCTACACTCGCCTGTCAGTTTTCAAACACTGTCACTTTTCCTGTGTCCCAGTTCTCTCCCTTCAATTTTGCACACATCATGTAGATGTTAATTGACTCATTAACAGGTTTGCTTGTTTTTTTTTTTCTTGTGACTTTTTTTTCTAGTCTGTGTGCTTTTCTATAGAAGCAAGCCATTTTCTTCCGCTCTGAATTATGGAACAGCTCCTGCACCTGTCATCAGCACAAAGAAAACTGGAAATAGCTGGATTGTACTGTCACTTCTACATGTTGTTACCGCTAATTGCTCTGACGCTTTCAGAAGGGAAAGGATATGCTCTCTCTCTTTGCCTGTATCTCTTATCAATATCCTATAACAAAGTTGCCAAGTCATAATTAAGAAAAAGTATGAAAGTAATAAGGCAGTTCGATAATGATTAAAGGAGTAATCTGTTGCCGCCATATTGAATATTCTGTCCTTGAAATAGGATTGTTTCACTCATTTCTCTGATGAGTGTAATTTTACTATTTTTCTCATAGTTCTTAATCATGGTTATACGGGTTGTGCTTTACAAATACAGTATGTTTGTAAACTACAGAAACAAACTTCGGGAGGCGATTCCTCACGTCAAAACAAGACGAAAGTTCCTCTGACAGAGTTTCGAAATGTTCATAGTTTTAGAGCTGCCAAAAGCATGGTAGAATGAACTTCAAAGATTCGTATTTTTAACACTATGAACAGTAGAGCTGTTGTAGCCTGGTACCGTTAAAGACTAACTGTGCGCTATTCAAAAATGCATATTTCAAAATTATCCAACGGGTGCACAAGGGATTCCCCAAATGAAGTAGGGGATTCACAGAAATTCTCTGCAGCATACGAAGTGGGACGAAAATGAACATAAGGAATAATAATTCGTTTTCTCCAAGTCGATATCACAAGCAGATTTCATATGTCGAACGATTTTCTAAAATAATGCATGGTTGCCTAACAATCCAGAGTAAGAATAGCATACTTCCATCGAACATTTTGTTTATTTGTTATGAAAGGGATTGAATATCATTGCCTACCCTGTCAAAGCTTTATAATGATAACTAGAGTGTTTAAGATTACCTTAAAATTGATACAATATCTTATATTAGTCGTATCCAATGACCTCTATCTAAAAGCGATACTGGACTGACTGCTGCCATTGAAAATTTCATGAATATATGAAGCCAGGAAGCGAAGAGGACACTTAATTTCGTTTGTCCACTTCCAGTCTAAACCAATATGGACCAATTTTTTTTTTCGGTTCTAACTAAGTTTTTTACGCTTGATATCTCTGTGCGTCCTTTTATGATCTATGTCTTAATTCTTGCATAAAAACGTAAATATTATTTGCATTATTTTTTTATTATATGCAGTGTACGGTTTAATACGGTATGTACGACTGGCTGGAAGTAGACAAACGAGTTTAAATATTTGCTCTGGCGTCTATTTTTCGACAATAAGTGGTCACTCCAGTATTACGTAGAGCTCAATGGTCGTTTCCAACCCGTCGGGTTCAATAAAACTCATGCTTTTGTAGATAATCGACTAAAATTTTAGTAGTAAAAGTAATTCGGAACTAAAAATAGTGGCAACACTGTCCCAGCGCTAGCAGTAATCCTCTAGTTTTTTTTTTTTTTTTATCGTTATGACTAGCTCTAAGTTTTTTGTGTGTCGTATCTTGGTGTTAGCGTGACACAGCTAATTCCGGTCAACACTTCGATAGAATCTTTCATTTTATCGAAGATGAAGAAAAACGAAAAAGAGGAAAGAAAAAGTAAAACCCTTCTAAATTGTGTAGGATAATGTGTAACTGTTCCCACACTCCCTGAGCTAACCTATCCACAGACTACCAAAATACCAGGGGGGGTGTCAAACTGACAGAATTAATGACACTTTGTAAGCTGCTCACATAGATAATTTATCTTCGAAACTGTAGATGGCGTTGTTTTCGTGTTTCATTCTATATATGGCCTGGCTACAATGCTCTTGGGAGTTAATCGAAGCTTTTTATCAGAATGGAAATATTTCCCCCCTAAACTCTATGTGAGCGTGTTTAATGTTGGTTTATGCTCTTTTGGAGAACATTGGTTGGTAGTTTAATAGTCAATAGTTAATTACAATATAATTATAAGTACTTTGACAATCATAAATGGCACCGTGGTGACATACATAGACATAAGGGATTGCTCTGTAATAAATCTTATAAATGGTATTTGTAACCAGATAATTCCCCCTCTGTTTCTCTGTCCCTATTTTTAAAGGACATTTTTTTTTTCATTTCACGTCGTTCGCCTTAACGAAAACAGGTAGAAAAAAAAATATATTTCAGATTTGGGTTTAAACTTATTCAGCCTTATTTAGGGAGTGACTAGGGCTGTACTAACGAGTGACTAACAATGTTCATAGATTGTTAATCACTCGTCAGTACAGCGCTTAGTCACTCCCAAAAACGTTTATGAATTTGTGTTTATTAGGTCGTTTTTTAATGTGCTGACTTTACTACCTCTGAAGCTGGCAACTCTTTTTTCAATATGGTAAGCTTTGTCCATTTAGAAAATTCCGGCGTTTTACTCAGGGATGGCGATACAGGGGGCTGAAGCTCCCTACAATTATCTTAGCCCGTTTGGTTTTCGTCCGTATTCTTTCTTTTATACAAATGTTATAAACTTAAATCAGCCTTCCAAACTTCAAATGAAATAATGTAGCCACTTCGGACTTTTTATCCTGGCCGTCCACTTCAGTGTGTTATTTGGGCCGTTCTAATTTTATGTATTATAAACATAGTTTAAGTTGTTTCTCTAAATATTTTTAAAATAATGAGATTTTGACTCTCTTCAATAATAATAATAATACTTACTTAGTCTGTGGCTTACGGAATTTGCAAGTTCGTCGCCGCAGTAATATTCCTTCTTCATAAGAATCTGTCCTGGGAAAGATCAAGTCAGTTTTCATCACAAACACCTACATCTCGAAGATTCCTTCTTAGATTATCCTGACAAGGTCGTATCGGTCTTCCCAACGGTCTCTTTCCCTCTGGCTTACCAACCACGATGGAATATGATCTTCGTTTTTCCCCGTCCGAGCTACATGGCCTGCCCATCTTATTATTCAAATAATAATAATAATAATTAGAGAAACAAGCAGAAATATGTTTGTAGTACATAAAATTAGGACGCCCCAATAATAACACACTGAAGTGGACGGCCAGGATAAAAGGTCCGAAGGGGCTAGATTATTTCATTTGAATAGTTTGGAAGGCTGACTTAAGTTTATAACATTTGTATAAAATAAAGAATACGGACAAAACTGGGGTGATAAGATAAATTGTAGGGAGCCCCCTCTATCGCCATCCTTGAGTGAAACGCCGGAATTCTCTAAATGGAGAAAGTCAACCACATTGAGAAGGAGTTGCCCGCTTCAGAGGTATTAAAGTCAGAACATTAAAAACGACCTAACCAGCCGAATTCAGAAACTTTTTTTTTAGCGACTAGCGCTGTACTAACGCGTGGTTAACAATTTATTAACATTGCTAGTCACTCGTTAGTACAGCGCTAGTCACTCCGTAAAACGTTTCTGAATACGGCTGAATATCCCAAATCTGAAATCAGTTTCTTTCTTCCTGCCTTCGTTAAGGGAGACGACCTGAAATGGAATTACAAAAAGTTCTTTAAAACTTGGGACTGACTGACAGACAGAAGGGGGAAATTATCTGGTTACAAATACCATTTATAAGATTTATTACAGTGCGAAGAGTTTCCATAACATTAAAGTTTTACGAGTTATTGGTTTCAATGCTTAACGATGGCCACTATAGACAGGTCTCCCCTACGTAACGATACTGGAGTGGTCGATTAATACAAACTGGACAAAACTTTCTAGCTCAGTTCTTTACGATTGTTGTCGTTGTGAGGGCCGTTATTTATATTTATTTCTTAATACTTGAGTTGTACACGTACAATCACAGAAGTAACCAGAGCTGAAACCGGTCACTTTTGGTAACCTGGTCCAAAACTTGACTTGGATGATCCGATTGGCTCGGTCTTGGAATTTATTGAACTAGGAATATTAGGCGTCTTAATTTTCGTGCTCTGTGGAAGGGGGGGGGGGGCAATGCCTCCGGTCCCGGTCATTCCTTAAAGTAAAGGCTGATTTTCATGCACGCTTGCGTTGCTTGCTTTCTTTGCGATTTCCATAAGTACTCCATTGAAATACGTGTTACACGTAGAACACATGATAAAACACGTGTTTCAGTTGGCTACTCACTCTAATCGCAAGCAACGCAAGCGTCCAAGGAAAGCAACCCTAAGGGCTGATTTTCATGAAAGCTTGCGTTGCTTGCAATTTGGGTGAGTAGCCAATTGAAACAAACGTGTTTTAAGACCCCCCTATTACATGTTCTAAATGTAACACGTATTTCAATTGTCTACTCACTCAAATCGCAAGCAACACAAGCTTTCATGAAAATCAGCTCTAACACATGTTCAAACGCGAAATAAACTCTCTACTTTTCCATCAGTCTCATCAGGTCGAAATCGGGTCACCGGGTAGCCTGTTTCACCTCTGGAAGTAAGTAAGTATATTGTATGAGTTTAATAAAAACTAGCATTTAGTTTGTTTTTTATTTTAATTATGTTTATGGCCAGACAAGCAGCTATGATTAAGCTATGATTAGCCTACCTAGAAAAAAAATGTTAAATATTAACTAAAGCCTAAATAATTGCTAGATTCCCGCGGTACTTACTGGTACTTACGTGACTACCTGTTGCATATAATAGCAAGTATATCCTATAACTAATATTCACGTCGTTTCCAAGAATTAAGATGCAAATCAAGAAACGAGCCGCAGCGTTAACAAGCGTAAAAAACTGAAAGCTTTTATCCGTTTTGGACTAAACAGGGAGTGAACAAACGAAATTAACAGTTCGCTCTAGTTTCTGGCTTCAGATACTTGCTTTATTTGTAATGCAATCGAACACTCCAACATAAGTTAGAGGTCACTGGATTTAGCATGGCAACACTGTACAGAGACTTTATAGATTCGGCAGCAAGCTCTACTACTCTTACAGGAAGGAAACCGAACACTCGTGAAATGAAAAAAAGAATTAAAAGAAAAGATAGGGGAAGAAGAGGGCATCTTTTTTTTATTATTTTTTAAAGGCTGGTAAGTAGAAATGAAAGGAGACAGGGCAGTTTCAAGTAACACTCAAGTTGTCAACCCCAATTTTCTACGTCTTCGTTCGTTTCCTGCGTGGCAGCACAATCGTCTACTCCATGGCTCTTCTCTGCTTCTGTTCTTTGCCCCCCGCCACACTCCACGTGGATTGAGTCAATTCATATAATATATAATAAAAGAAGAATTGTATAGCTCCTCCCCAGTCTCTTTTTTTTCTATTGGGGAATAAAATTCTTGAACAATAGTAAACAGCTTCACTTCGTGTGACCCAATAGAGCGGAGATCGAACGCAGGAGGTCAGTAAGGGTTTTAAGGAAGAAAAGAATATTGTAGCTAATTTTATTTCAATAGGAATAGAGAAAAGAGTTTTTTTTATTTTTATTTTATTTTTTCAAAAAGCGATTCTCTTTAAGACACCGTGGGTATTTTTCTTCTTCGTCTCCACTCGAGTTAGTTCTGGTCTTTACGTCTTTTAAATTTTAGTATGAATTTATTTTAAACACGCTTTTCATATGAGAACTACTGTCGCAGAAACAATTTATAAGATCGAACATTTCGCTAAGTCCACATTTACAACTCAGTTTCTACCAAGGTCGTTGGCAATGCGTGGTGGTTGACATGGGCGTATTTATGGAGGGCGTCCCCCCCCCCCCGTCATTTCAAAAAGACTTTTAATGTTTCATTTTAAACGATATCTTTTTTCTCTTCCCCCCCCCCCCCCCCGGGGGGGTCTCTCTTCTAAATCCACCCATGGTGGTTAAACGGATCAGTAGACCTTTGAAAATCCAGCTGCTATCCCCAGTAATACAATACGGTGAAAATACGTAGATTAAAAATTGTATCGAATCGTTTTTTAACCGTTGTATATGTGCCAAAATGTTCAACGGTTTATTCCACGTTGAATAATGTTTGGGAAACAGTTTGAAATTTACGTTTAAAATAAACTCAGTGTTCATCGTCAAGAAGTGGACAATGAAGAAATGTATTTCAGAAACGTTTATTTAGCATTGTTCATGCCCACCTGTTCAACCTTTTTCAGTTGGTCAGAACAGATATGTTTGTTATACATAGTTAGTTGAATTTTGTCCGTTGCTTTCATGATGATATATTAATTTGTTGATAAATTTTTTAACTATCTCTAATGGGATTCGAAGCTGGAACTTTCCGCACTCGTCGTTTGTAGCTCGTCATTCAACTATTAGGTTATGGAGGCGTCGTAGGAACAACTACTTATTTACTATTTCTTTTATATTACGAAGATATGGGTAAAGGTTTAAAGGTCGCGTCGGTCCACCAGCATGTGGAAATATTTTACACATAAGGTAAGATAAACATAGTCTTCATTGTCAACAAGTGGACGATGAGGATACGTATTTTCGAAGCATATTTTTAACGTTGTATATGCCTAATTATTCAACGGTTTATCCCACGTTTATTATTGGTTGAAAAGAGATTCAAATGAACATTTCGAATAGACGTTAGATACGAAGTCAAAAGTGGATGATGAAAAAAAGTATTATCGAAACGTTAATAAGCCTTTTAATTAATGTTCCAATATAGTAAAAGAAAGTCAATGAAATTACCATTGAATTAAAACAAATACTAATAAACATTACTAAAATTAATGGCCACGTGAGCAATCATGTACTCAGCGAGCAAATTTAATTCTAAAGGCGGTGAAAATATTTCGTACGTTTCAAAGACTACTATTAACGTTGTATTTCTCAATAAGTGTAATACGTCGCCCTAGAAAGACGCATTTGAAGCAAATGCTATGTCATAGTTAAAAAGTAAAGGTGAAAACATGTCACATTAACGTATTATCAACGAAATTTAACCTTCGTTGAAGTATAGTTTAAAATTTAATCTGTTTTTAACATGCAAATGAGAACATGATAACCGTAGTCAATTTCATTCTATTTGAATCACAGTTTTTTGTGCCATTAACTTACAAAGACACATATGAAACGTAATACATTGCATCGTTTAATACACCTAGGTAACACTTTAAAACACGTCACATTAACGATCTATTAATGAAATATAATTTGGTTGTAACCCCCAGTAGCACACATACGTGTTTTGAATGTTGATTTTCTGTATATTTCGTTGATTAACCGTTATCAGTTGAAAAAATACGTTTATTTTTAAATCATATTTCAACAAAGACGTCATTACGTTGGTAAGACGTTAATACAACGTGTTATTTTCAACTATGGTATAATAGATTTGTTACTAATGTTATGTCAAAAAAATATAATTAAAACTAATTTTGATGTTCTCATGTGCACGTTGAAAACAGATTGAATTTTAAACCATATTTAAGTGAAGTTATAATTTCGTTGATACGACGTTAATGTGACGTACTTTCAATTATCATTCATACCATGTCCTAAATTTCGTTTCACACTTGTATTTCTAATTTAATTGTTTAAACATTATAATTAAAAGCAAATACAATGAAAATAACTATATTTTTCATGTTTTAATTTGCATGTTGAAAACAGGTTGACTTTTAAACTATATTTCAACGAACATTTAATTTTAAGGATACAGTAAAAGAGTACTAGCCTCTCCAAGTGGATTCTTGGATAAGTGGTCAACGCGTCGAGCTACCATGTGTTCGAACCCCACAGCAGCCGCTCGGATTATTTACTGTTGGAAAATTAACACCGTATATCGTGATAAAAGCAACGGCTAAAATGAAACTACCATAGACGGGGTTGCCGTGAGTTACCTTCATAGAGGCGAAACACCACCCAACCATCGCCGGCCTACGCCGACACCTTGCCGGGCCTACGTCGCGAGTTTCGCAAGCCATGGAGTTCCCTAGCAGCAAAGCATATCGGCCCATTGGACCATTAACGGTCAATATCGATCAAGGTTGGTCCAGTATTGGGTCGATATGCTAGAGTTAGTTAGGATTTTGTTCACGAACAGTCAGCGAAAAAACATTCCTCTTGTTTTGATTTGGAAACAAGTCTAATTTCGGAACTACAGGCACGCAAATATCGCAAGGCAGCGTCACAAATAACGGAATATCTCGACAAATAGTGCAAGGAGTCACAATGAAAGTTATATCCAATACAGTCATTTGAGCAAATTTTGAAGCATCAGAAACAATGCCTATAAATAGTGTGAAATAAATATACAACTTTGTTAAAGTGACATTAAGGAAAGGGATTAAACGCTTTTCTGTGAGAAAGGAACAACTTCTTTTTAGTAAAAATAAGTAAAAAACGAAGATGTTGCTTCGTTGATTATATATTGTGACGCATTATAATGCGGAGTATGCAAAAATGTCTTAAATTAATAAATTTGTGTGTGTTTTTAATAAATGCCTTGCTCATGGCTTCCGCATTTGAAGATAAATAACCACAATAAAAATTCCTGAGTCTGTGCTTTAATTTTGAGTCGCTAGAGGACAACCCACTTGAATTCATATAGCAACTGTATATATTTCTTAATACATAAATATATATGGCAACTAAAAAAAGTGGAAATGCCTCTGGTTGGAATGAGAAAGAAATAATAAAAAGAGAGGTCCTTTTTCTAATTTAATTCAGGTTAAATTGTGGAGCTTATATACCGTGACCAAAATGAAATTCTTTTAATTTTAGCCAGCTTGTTCAATTTGTTGTATGAAAATATGTTGCTAACTCTTTTCCGAGGATATTTCTAGCCATTTCTCTCTCTCGTGAGTATATGTAGCCTACGGAAGAATGTGATATTGCTTCCGCAAGTTTATTCACCTTTTTCAGTGTTAACTATAAGATTAGATGCTTCATTTCTCAATTATTTGTTTGGCCATGCAATTTATTTTTGAGAAATCCAAATTAATATAAACGTTTATAAATATGCAGTAATATATTTGAATTCAATTGCTTAAAATTCTTTTGCCGGCTCTTTGGTGGCGGAATTATCTTTATGCTTCAAGAAAAGCAGAGGATTTTTTTAAGCAACCTTTCAAAATGCTGTTGATTTTTCAGCACCATTACATTATAGGCAGTGTTGGGCACGTTACTTTTAAAATGTAACGCGTTACAAGTTACTTTACCCACTGTCAAAAAGTAACGCGTTACCAGTTACTTTACTCGCTTTCAAAAGTAACGCGTTACTTTCGCACCGGTTCTTGCATCTTTTGTATTGGTTCTGTGGAAAAAAAAAACTGGTGGAAATACATTTTTTTTTTACCCTGATTACCAGGTGCGTAAATATGAAACCGGAATTTATGTACAGAAAAGATACAGTGATTGGATGACAAGGCTAAGAACTATTTATTCGAAGTATTGGCCATCGCTAGCGATACATTTCTGCCATCGTTCCGGCAATTTGTGAATGCCAGACCAAAAGAAACTGTGCCTCTTGTGCTGCAAACCAGTCATCAAGCCATTTTCGTAAGATGTGAAGCGCTGGTCAGCAAGTGCGTGTCCCATCGATGCAAATAAGTGAAAATAGGAAGGCACCAAGTATGGTGAGTAAGCCGCATGCGGAAGGATTTCCCAGCCAAACGTCGCAATCGTTTCCTTGACCGGTTTTGCTGTGTGGGAGGGTGCATTATCTGATCCCACCAAACACAAAGCATTGTCTTCCGTCCATAGCGATTTGGTCTTGCAGTCGATGTCGCCGGTTCTCCTGGAGTTACCCATGATCTTTTACGCTTAGAATTCTCGAAATAGATCCACTTTTCGTCAACAGTCACAATTCGATGGAGAAATGATTTCCTTTTGTACCTGGCGAGCAGAATTTCGCAAGTTGTTTTTCGGTTTTCGTGCTGTCGTTCAGTCAATGCATGTGGAGCCCATTTTCGCACCTTCTGAATCTTGCCCATGGTTTTTAAACGTATGGAAACTACTTCTTGTGTCACATTTAATTGATCTGCGAGTTTTTGTTGCGTTTGAGCGTCATCCTCATCCAACAAAGCTTGCAATTCGCTGTCTGTAAACTTTTTCGGTTGTCTTCCACGTTCTTCGTTTCTCACGTCAAAATCGCCACTTTTAAATTTTGTAAACCACGCATAGCACTGTGACTTACCAAGAGCACTGACTTACCATCACCGTAAGCTTCGACAAGCATGCGATGCAATTCTACAGCAGTTTTCTTCAAATGGTAACAAAAAATCAATACTGTCCGCACATCGTAGTTTGTAGGTACAAATTGTGCCATGTTCAACGCTATTAAACACTACACTATGACATGAAACTTGTCTGGTTGTGAGTTTCAAATCGTTATCAGCAGTCAAAACAAGCAAGTGGCGCCAAGGACGCAGTTTTACGGTAACCACAGTCACAGGTAACGTCGTTTATGCACAAATTCCGGTTTCATATTTACACACCCAACACATGTATACCTACAAATACATTAAACCTTAGACTTTGAAAAATCTAGAAGTGCTCAACAGCAAAAGAATAAATTAAATGAAAACAATAGGAAAGAAAGATATCAGTACTTACAGCAGATTCAACGTGGGGACAGAAACTAGTTGAATGTCTGCACTTTAAACTGGAAACTGATCTTGTGAATGTTTTCACGTCGAAGTTCGTCAATAGGATCCGCGCATGAATCACGTGTTGATCTTATCTTTGTCATCTACACAAACGCCTACAGCGTGGCTTGACCCAGAATGTTAAATAGCAATTCTCGGAAATTTATTCAAGGAAAATTCTAAGAAATATTTATTGCTTAACAAGGAATTGAGTTTGTTTCTTTGCAAACAACAGATGAAAAAGTAAAGTCGTTACTTGGGGGGGGGGAAGTAACTTTACCCGTTACAGTTACTTTCAAAATATTGTAACGCGTTACAGTTACTCGTTGCTTGCATTACTTTACTCCCTACGTCTGATTATAGGTCCCTTGATACCAAAGTTATAAAAAAATAATTCATAATCCCGCTCAGTCCGTCCGTCCATGTTCAGAAATTAAATGTCAGGAACCATAAGATGTAGAGGAGTATGTGGTGTTGTTGGAAAGGTCTTGGCTAACTAGCTCAGAGCTGCCGAACCGTCTTGATTGGTTCAGTGTTTCTAACCCCCCATTAAAAAAATCAATTGTTCAAAATGCTTCCGTTCCTTTAGAAGCATCTGTACCAAAAATTAGTATACATTTCAATTCAACACAACAGAAAAAAAGTACTGTGAGTACTCCCGTCTCCCCACGTATTTCGTTGTCATTGTTGCCAACCCATGTCAAAAATATATTTCTTGAACCGCAAGGTGTAGAGACGTGACTGAGGTGTCGTTGCAATGGTCTTGGTTAGGCTAGCTCAGTGACAGGGAAACCGTCTTGATTGGTGCAGTGCGTCAGTATTGCCAACCATTTCATTTTAAAATAAAATTTTCAAATTGCTTCCATTCCGTTTCACTTATCTGCACCAAACTTTGCATAAGCATTATTCGACAAGATAAAATACTGTGGGTGTCACCCTTCCCAAGCACCCGAGTTGTTAGTGTTACCAACCTATTTTCAATAAAATTTAACTTTGCAAATTCATAGCCTTATGTTATACATATCAACACCAAACTTGACAAACTTTATTGGACGCAATAGAAAATTACTGTGGCTGACCCCGTCCATAAACACCCTACTTGTTAGTACCTGTAGTTGTATACTGTTTGTATAAAAAATAAAATAAAATAAAAAGTTTTTAAAAACACACTTAAACAATTCGTACTAAAAAGTAAAAAATAATTTTGTTTATGCATGACTAAAAGAAAAGCATGGGGTACACTCTGATATACGGTCACTTTATATAAATTATTCAATAGGCGCGCCTCATGCTTTTATTTTTAGTCATGCATAAACAAAATTATTTTTTACTTCTTAGTACGAATTAAAGTGTGTGTTTAAAAAGGTTTCCTCTTATTTTTATTCGAGTTATTTCGGTGTTAGGATACTTTTTCTCAAGCTGATAATTTGTCACCCAAATTCTAGAGTGTTCTGCAACCAGACAAACGCAACACCGTTGCAGGCTAGTATTTAGTTTAGGATAAAGAAGATCATATTAAAAAATATTAAAATATGGTTTTAAAATATAGAAATACATGAAAATAACAATGGAATATTTTATTGTCACCCGGCTTGCGTCGCTATGCAAAATTTATTCAGTGTGTGGTGTTGGAAAATGAGTTCAATTAACGTTGCAAGATTTGAGGACACGTTGAGCCATTGTCAATTAAAGAAAAGTATGTAATGAATGGTTATGTGAGATGCTATGAAAGGACCGGAGACTTCGCGATTGTCTGTAGAAACGCAGCGCTAACTTGTTTATACATTACTTCATTACTGTGTGCACACAATTACCCAGAACCCAGTTGCAGAGTTTGTTCATTAAGAAACTCCAAATAGAGTTCAGAGGCCATTATTTTACATTGACGATGATCAGCAGTAACAACAAGGAAAGAATTTTTGGAGACAGTGAAACCATGTCCTTATTTAAAGTATCACCGCAGCATTTAGGTGGCATGGCCGAATAAAACTCTTCAATGAGGATTAGCGACCAACGGGCGCGATCCACGACCTTCCAGGTGCAAAGCCATCGCTCTACCAGTGTTTGTAACATCTAATCTGATAACGTACTCACTGGCTTTTCACAAGTAGTGCCAACAGACCATGCCGAGCTTGATGGTGATAACTGAATCATTTCAAAGAGAGAGAAAGAGAGAGAGAGGGAGAGAGAGAAAGGAAATGAAGGACGTTGTCGTCCTCTGAATTTCAGACAATGTGTAATTATATTTACATTTGCAGAATCTCTGACGACGTCTTATGATGTTTTTAAATGTTCCTAATGACTTCTTAACTGTCAAATGAAGTCATACAATGTTACCATTACCTTTTCATAATACATAGTTTTGTTTTAAAAAGAACAAAAATTGTTACCCCTTTTCAGTTTTTTTTTTTTGGTGTGTGTGTGTGTGTGTGTGTGTGTATTGCCTGGTAGGTTCTTGTAAATAATTATACACAGTATGAGTTTTCTTTTTTAATTTCCTTTTTATATGCCAAGTGACATTCAAAATATCAACAACCTTAGCCATCTCCACTATAACCAAGCAAAATAGTTACGAGCAAATGAACGAAAAATTTAACCCCATGTCTTTTACTAGAAACATACTGGACAGGTGAAAAAGAAAATGAAGAATGATATAAACTGTTTGGGGCACTGTGTAAACACTAATTGAATATTGAATGTATAACTGAAGCGAAGAGTAAGAAATGCAATTCATAGATACCCAGCCAGTCAAATCCCAACCCCGACGGCGACCCGATCAACTATTTATAGTAGTCGGAAAATAGTGGAAGGAAGATCATCGCGACTCATAAGTGGTGTTTGATCGTCGGGCCATTTTCCGGGCCGCCGTCGGTTCCCCGACTTGCCAGCATAAGGACGTACGTAAACTAGGGTTGCCAACTTTTGAAAATGGAAAAACCGCACACCTTCCAGGAGTACGTATAATCTTAAGATTGTGACATCATTGCTCGTCAAAAATGTGAACAACTTGAGTTTTCAGTTTGGGGGGGAGGTTGTAAAGTCAAAAAAGAGAGGGTGTAAGTGAAGTTTTGTACGGTTTCTATCGATTTTTACAGCAAGACTGTGAAGGTTGGTGGGGTGGGGTGGGGGGTGGGGTAGAGACTTTTGGGGGAAAAGTGATTACTTCATATAATATTGAGCGATTCGGAGTTCGAATTTAATAACTTTAGTTACTTTTGAAGCA
>JAGDQP010041875.1:0-16746 GCA_022664845.1 Lepisma saccharinum | reverse complement strand
ATTAGAGGGAAAAGTAGCATTTGCCCAACTCTGATGTTATTACCCTTAATCTAGCTACAACACTAGAAATGTCACTTCATCTTACATTATTAGGTGTTCTAATCTTCATAACTTTAAGATAGAGAAAACATGTGTCTATTTTATACAATGTGTTCACGTCTCGCTCTATTTCTATTCGTATTTTTCCTTGCTGGGCATCATTCAACTACCCATATTTTGGCGCGAATGGTGTCATCATGTTTCACCACACACAGTGATATTAATATCCAAGGTTGTGCTTGCTCTTGAGGGAAATGATCTTGTGGTTAGTTCTTCAACCCGGTTGATGATTTTGGATACTAGTCACACCAGGGATTTCGTTTTCTACTCTTCTTGGAAAATTTGAGGTAATATGTTCCAGTACTTCAACCTATCAACACATTGATTGAAGATTAATCATTGGTTTAGTTTGGGGGCTTTTTTGTTTACATTAATAATATAACGATCTACAATGATGGTTTCACCTCGCATGAGAAACACATAATGGATCACTTCCATGATACACCACCACCCAGCATCCACACTTTCCGCGGTGGAGAGATGGTTAAGAACACCGTTCTGGACATTTGTCACGATCCAACCATTACCCTAACTGATTTGGCTTGTCATAGCGGAGTGTAGAGTGACCTAATTTGTCTGCAGTCTCGCATACAATATGGTTTATGCCTAATTCGTCTGCAACGGCACGAACACTTTTCCGAGGGTACGCTTTCACGCTGTCTGAGCAGTTTATCCGAACAAGATGTTGGTCGATGCACACGGGGCTCAGTTTGCAATGTTGTGTCACCAGAACAAAATTTTACAAACCAACGGCGAATGGTTCGCTCAATCGTATACCCTGTACTAAATGCACTGCTAATGTTTTTCTTGCGGCTTGCTGTACAGAATGTCTTAGCTTAAATATATAAAGAAAAATCACTCGCAATTGTGTGTCCTCTAGGGTGTCGTATGACCATGTTCAGACTGCCTTCTAACTGTCAGGTACCCTTGCCTGTTTGCTGAACGTATCTTTAATTTGTGACGTTAGGCGTGTTACATTAGTAGATCTCTGTGTTGAGTTGTTGAGGTGCATTTCCCAACAAACGTCAAAGCGGCTACTTTATTTGCACCAATCCAATACTTATGGACAGTATATAACAAGTGACCAAGGAGAATCGAAATATTAATAAACCCACTTTTTCAAAAACTTTCAACAAGACTAGAAGTTCAGGATGTTAATTTACTAACACCTAGCGAAGGTGACCAAAGAAAGTTTTAACAGTAAGATTCCAGATTCTGCGTTCGTTCTTTGGCAACTCACTGCTAGATTCAATGACAAGGAATTAATTGAAGATACCTTTGCTTCTATAGAGAATCGTAGCTCAAAAATAAAGAGAATTGACATTTTATGGTGACGAACAATTTGTGAATGAGTCACATTCTTCAGTTAAAGAGTTTCGTCAACTCGTGGTTTAGAGGATGAATTAAGAACCCAACGGCGTTCAAATGTAAATACAGTGCCCACATGAACTTCTAAATACGAAAGAGGTTTAAGACAGATGCACATATCAGCCTTTTAATGGACTACAAGTTGTAACGCCTCAAGAAGAAGGATTTCTTTCGACTCCACAATACAAAATGTTTATATGCTATTACCTGCAAATATTGTTTGTTGTTGGCAACAGTGAATCGATTACAGCGCTATCTGTTTACTAGGAAGAAGAAACGGGAATTAACGTTAGATGTGTGGAAGTATTGGCCGGGGTAGCATGGCTGGTCGGCATAAGTGATATTGTATATGGATCTAACGATTGATTTGTGTCATTTTTACTTGCTAAATAGTGTTTAGAAACGAAACGTAAAATTCTTCAGTTAAAAATATTGTATTAGTGAAATGTTAAATCGGATCCAGGTTAGAGATCTTAGAAACTAAAATTTACTAGAAGAAAAACATGGTGTAACCTGACAGTGAGCAGAAGTTTTCCTTATTAAGATATTATTGGAGATGCCAATATAAATTAAATAATTCCTTTGAATTATAGCTAAATAAAATTAAAAAGGGAGTAGTTTCTTGGAGTATTAAATGCTCGAAAATATTAATAGGTAAGTCTTCAATTTTAATTAAGTAAATTTTCCTTGTTTTCTGTAAGTGCTCGCGGTTAAGTACGTTTTAGATTTTAAAGTAAAAAAATCTTAACTAGCTTTTATTATTATTGAGTTGAGATTAAAATTGAGTTGAGATTCATAAAAAAATACTTATGTGTTGATTTTGTAATTGGCGTGTTGTAGGAATAACCGGTAGATTATAGTTTAACTGTGACAATTTAATACCTGTTGGGTAAATAATTAGGATATAACGGCATTTGGACAGAGTTTCGTTGGTTGCTGTCTTGTGAGAATGGAACTGGTGAAGAATATCATGAATGCTTACGGAAGAGGTATTGAACGAGGGTCGAGTGAGTGCAAAAATGTTTGGGAATATTTTAAAGTTGTGAGAATGGAACTTGGTTGGGTTATCTTGAAATTTCCTAGTTTACAATATGTGTATTATATATTATTTTTGGATCTGAATTGAGTTTGTTCTTAGTTGATTCCGGAAATCCTCAGATGTGCGCTACTGAGGTTTGATTTTGTTTGTTTATTTGTTCTGAAAGTGTGCTATGATGCTCAAAGGTTTATGCCTTTGAGTATTAGGTAAGATTTCGGGTTAGGATTGAAGGGTGTGACACGTCAGGTTAGTGTTGAACATTTTCTATATTTTTTAAATTTATATACATATATATATATATATAAATTTAAATTTAATACTAATAGGTATTGGTGAGGTAGTACCGCTGCGTTTGGTATTAAAACCAGTGTATTTTGGCATGAGCGAACTTCGAATAGCTTAAGGAGCTTAATTTGGTTTTAAGTCCTGATGATGATTTAAATTATGCTTGAAACGTCGGATGCTGTAACAAAATTTTGGAAGTTTATAAAATTATGAGTGATAGGCCTGAGACCTATATGTTTGACCATATTTCTAAACGCACTGTAAGTGGTAGAATTTGTAATACTTATTCTCAGAGAGTTTCATGTTCTTGCTGCTGAAACAGAGAATGAATCAGCTGTTTTGTAGAGTCTGAAACGGGGGGCATTAAGGGCTTTATTATTACGTGTTGTGTAGTGATGAACAGTTTTTCAAGGGTTAAGTTTATTTTCTAGGTAGAGGGGAGATTTTTTTTTAAAGTTTAAATATTGAACAACAATAATGCAAGTTATGTCTCCTTGACATAGTAAGCATATTTTCATTATCCAGTTTTGGTAGTACATGTTCCGATATATGAAATCCAAGGCTAAATCTTACGCAGGCATTTTGTACTTTTTGTATCGATATTGCCTTACTCAAGGTTAAGCTCGGTCCATAGACTACATCACAGTAATCGAAAAGAGATAGGATAAGGTTACGGAAGGATAAAATTTAGTCTCCTTCGTGAAGTATTCGCGTAGTTTATAAAGATACCGCAGGGTTGACATAGATTTTGTACACTGAGTGGACACATGAGACCTCCAGGTAAGATTTTCGTCCATCTGAACTAATAGATTTCTGACCACCTTGGAATGTGGAATATTTACGTTTCTTATGTTCGCTTTAATTTCATCAGGAAATATATTCTTCAGGTTATTTTTTCCCTATGATCGTGAATGTACATTTTTGTGGGTTAACTAATAACCCATTACCGACGCACCAATCATTGATAGCTTTCAGATGTTTATTAAGAAGTGCCACTTTTGTATTTAATAGACTGGGTGGAGACGAGATAAATAATTGAATATAATTAGCATAAGAATGGACTTGATAATGCTTCAATATAAGAAGTAGGTGAAGAGTATATTGAAAAAAGTAAGGGACCTAATATAGATCCTTGTGGCACACCATTATTAATTTTAACTGGTTCAGATAATACCAGTGCGGAATTTTGTAACATAACTCTTTGTTCTCTGTTATAGAGATACGACCGAAACCACGAGAGACTAGACTTCTCTATATTGCAATAATTAAGTTTGGCTAAATGTAAATCGTGTTGCACTAAGTCAAATGCTTTTGTGAGATCAAGCAGAACTAGTACAGTAACATAAGAGAAATTAATTGCCTGTAACATTTCATCTGTAACTTGTAATAATGCAGTAGCAGTGCTATGATGCCTGCGAAAACCGGACTGACTAACAGGTAGTACATTGTGTTCAGTTGCATATTTGTACAGTTCGTGATATACAATTTTTTCAATCACTTTCGACAGGATAGATAGGTAATATACTAATAGGCCTTAAGTCTTTTAGAGATTCCACTTTTGCTTTTTTCTGAAGTAACATAACTTTTGCTTCTTTCCAATGGCTGGGAAAACAACCATTATTAAAAGAAAAAGTGTAATGTGAGTTAACGATGATAGGATAAGTAGAAGTGCTAAGTTCAACATTTTTCTTGTAATACCGTCAAGTGCTGCATAATTCGACCTAATGATTTTTGTTGCTCTCTCCACTTCGAACTCTTTCACTTGACGTAATGGAAATGTCTCTGACAGATGGTTAAATTTCAGCTTATTGATGTCACTCTCGTTTCTATATATAGCTGACTTGTCAGTAATATTTGAATTAGTTACATCAACAAAAAAGTTATTTATTAAATTTGGGTCATTTACGTTGCTAGGAAGACAATGCGAAGGACTTGTCTTGCCCACTCCTAATTTACGGAGTTTATTCCACATAGCTTTTGGGCTACTGCTGTTATTAGTATGATGGGAAAAAGAAGCTACCTTCTCCTATCTTATAACGGTTGGTGTGAAGTTACTGAGCTGTTTATACTCATCCCAATGTATTTGCAATTTTGTTCGTTTATATTTACGGTGCGCATTATCTCTTAGTTTCATTAACAACCATGTGTTGCTTGAAGTGTAAGGTAGTTTGCAGGCTGTTATTTTAGCAATGGAATTCGGGGCATGTTTATCAAATATGTCTATAAGGGACTTCTGTAAAAAAATCAACTTTTTCATCGATTCATTCATATGATTTGAGTGCATCCCAGTTAAATGATCTTGCACTCTTGACAAAATTCCCGCTCGCCAAAACAAGAGTAATTGCGGTTTGATTATGTTTAAAGTTACCGTAGTTAAACAGTGATCAAAGCTTCCTATTGGTTCGTGCACTTCGTGCGTCAACACATTGTTCACATTATCTGTTATTATCAAATCAAGCAGCGATTCTCCTGATTCAGCTATACGGGTTGCTTTGATGACAAGTTCAACAAGCTTGTATGTATCTAAAATATTCTTTAAGTATATGGCTTCCGGGTCCTCTAGAGATATTTGATCACAATTAAGGTCACCAAGCACGAACCTGTGAATACATACTCGCTATCAGAGCTTCTAGAGCTGACAGTTTGTAGTACTAGGTGGTCTGTGCGCTCCAATTATTCCTATTCGCGTGGCCTTAATTTTAACAATAATATTAAGGTACTCAATATGATTCTCACCTAGTGCTAGCGCCGGGTTATATATTTAAATATCTAAATAATTGCGATAATATATGGCAATGCCGCCGCCTCCCTTAAGTTGTCGGTCCTCACGGAGCCGAGGTTATGGAATAGTCTAACAAAGTTTCCGTAATTAGAAGAACTTCGTATTGTTGCTTGTAAAGAAGCAATCTAATTTCGTCCACCATTGATCGAACATTAGCATGGGCTATTGTAAAATTTGAAGGTTGCAGCGACACGATTTATATGGGGAAACGTTTAGTTATATTTCGCGATTACATGTTCAGGTGTTGTAGCTTTACAACGTGGATCGGTCTGTCTGCATTTTTATGGTAAATAATCATTATTATGACAACTAAACTACTTCTTGCAATAGTGACAAACAAATAGTAATAAGGATGCTCTTTGTTCCACTTACCTATGACTTACCACATAATTGCACTCATTGGTAATCCTGATCCTACTTCTTCGACAAGATATTCTAGGTTGTTCACTGAATATTATCAAACCACACTTATATAAGTAATCGAACACACTAACAGAATCACAACTGACACATTTAGCGCATTTAGTAATTAATAGGACTATACGAAGCATGTTGTTAAAAAAGTAACCAATATATACGTGTATAGTTACTGGAAATAGTAAATGACAATTCACAATCTATACTACACTTTAATATGACGATAAGCGTGTATGCACCAATATACACACAGAAGCAGCAACACACGAATTAAAATGCTGAAAAGATGGGAAAAGATTAATACTGCTTTATTGAACAACAGAAGTCCAATATCCATTCATGTGACCTCTAGGTGTTCATTTGGCCTTTCTCAGTTTAGCAGTTCATGTGACATAAAGTTTTTTTGTCAGATGAGCTTAACAACCACCTTTCCATCTTCCGTCCATGAATTTCGTCCCCCGAACTTCCCTTTAGCTTCTTGTAAAAGCTGTAGGCGGGACTTTCACATATCTTCATTTATATAGATTCCTTTGTCCACCAGTTTCCTCTAGTTTTTCAACACTTGCATCTTCGTCCTATGGCTAACAAATTTGACAATAACCGCCCTCTTTTTATTACTAGGAGATCCAGTTCGATGAGGTCTACAGATGTCTGTTACCATCACATTTAATCCCATTATATTATTAAAATCATCACACACAAGGTAATCTTTACTCTCATTTGCTCGCTCCTGTAACACAAAAATCTGAATCGAGTTTCTTCCTTGATATTGCTCTAATTCAGTCATTTTGTCTTCCGTTTTCCTCTCCAAGATTTTCACTTTATTTTCTAGGTTGGCAACCTGGATTTCGAATTCATAAATCTTGTCTGTGTTGAAGTTACTGTTTTCTTGAAGTGACTGTAGAACTTCTTTTGTGACATAGTCTACAATAAGGCCTGCCAAAACTTTTGAATCACATCCATTTTCAGCTGTTCACTAACACACTCGTGAATTGTCGAAAGCAAGTTTTCAATAATGTCCTTTGCAGATCCACTCAATTGCTTCCTGGGGACATTGACCACCAACTGGTGTTCCTCCGGTTTCCTTGAGCGCTCACCTTCTCTCTCTCTGGTAGTTCTGCGCTGCGTTACCTCTACAGCTGCATCTCGATGTAGCTTCGTGTTCGGAGGCTTTGGCATATTGAGCTTTCTTTTATGCTATAAAAATAATAATTATACATTAATAATCACTTCACACTCGGAACGTTTAGCTTTTCTTGTGTACGAGGGATTCACGCAGCATATACTATATTTTAAACGGACTTTACATGTTTTCCGCCGCTACTGCACCGCACTTAACTTGTGGGCTCGACGTTACTGCGTCCTCTTGCAGTGTCCAAGTAAATACTGTTCTTGCTTACTATATTTAATTATTAGAATGTTTTATATTGTTTATTGTGTTGTATTTGTAACGTCTTAACACTATTTTCGAAATTATAGAATGAAGCCAACATAGAAACAAAGTTTACATCAATGATTTTATCAATATAGCATGATTCCATTCCTGAAGCATAAAATGAAGTAACTAGAGCTATTTTACAGGATAATGTTAAATTGTACACTATATTAGTGTTGTCCATTTCCTAAGAGAGAATATTAACATGTGAAATTTGTTCGTGTCTTTCTTGTTGAAAAATATTCTGTATATCTTCTGTGTGGAATTAGAAAAGAGCAGAAAGTTGATATTTTTTAAAAAACTTGTTTTACAACAGAATGTAAATAAATATTTCACAGTAAACTTCAAGGCTGACATAGCATGTTTAATTAAAAAGTTAAAAACAACCACAACTGATCCACTCTTCATGCTTTATGTGATTTAGCCCCTAAAACAGTAAAATAGAACACCTTACGGTCATTTCGTAAAAATGGATAAACACTTAATAAAAAACGAGTCGTCTATGAGAAAATTAATTATCACTTTGCAACTTTATATCGTACTGAATACCACTAAACACCTTTACGAATTTCTTTTGTTTTTGTACTTTGTTATAATATGTCATTCGATATTTTATATCAGTTAGGTATAGAATTAGGTATTGCTTAGAACTATGGAAGTTCTAAGTAAATATTGTGCATGAATACAACGTTTGGTGTATATGGTATGGGTCTAACGGTGAGAAGTTATTGATAATGAATGCTACATATATCAAAATTATGGCGATGGTGCACCTAGACAGAAACATGCAAAGTGATAGCTGCTATTGTATTTAATATAAAATATAAAACTTCTGGGCTGGGTTGCAAGAAAATATTTAAGTGTAAAATCTGACTTAAGTCAGACCATCGAACTCTACATAATACTGAAGTGACTGATTTAAGTAGTCACTCCAGTATTATGTAGAGTTCGATGGTCTGCTTAAGACAGATTTTAGACTTAAGTATTTTTCTTGCAACCCAGTCCCGTAGTGTAAGGTAGATTAGACTACGTTATTCCTGTCTGTGGTTGGATCTATAGTCCACCCTTAACCAACAACTACACATACTATCTAAACCATGGAAAACACTTCTCACCGTTTCAGTACAACTGTACAAGTAGTTGCCTTTTACTAGCATCATATCAACTGTAACATATATACCCCTTTTACAATAGTAGTATATCTAGTAAATAGTAGTAATAATGTTGTGAAGGTACCATAATAGCAGTAGTGGCGTGATCGTACATCTTTTAGTACTCATAACATAAGCTTAACATATTTTAGATAATATCATCCCATAGCAAGAGTAGTAGCAGTAGTATTAATATATTAGTCATCCATCAGTGTTATCCTAACAGTCGTAGGTTGAAACACCAACTCATTTCACATTTAACTGCTTCTACATCTTCTGTGTTCATATTGTAGTAAACTATATTTCTCTGCGGCGTAAAACTTTTACATCTAGTAGTAGTACTACAGCAAAGTACAGTAGTATGTGTGATAACACAATTTTTTACATCCCTGAGACTATACGTAGTGTGTTACGTTCCATCGGTAATTCGTAATCAAAGAACTTTTAATATAATCAGGACGTAAGACAAAAGTAACTCAAACACAATGTTGCCGCACTAATCTACATTCCACTACACTCACCCCTCCTCTCGGAAAAATTACAGCCCCGTAGGTAAAATTACAAAGAATTGAAAATTACATAAGAATTAAATTAGATACTAACTTTACAAACACACTGTGATTGCAATTACTGTGGTAAGATATAACGTAATCATGAATGAAATTAAACAATAGTAAATTCAGAAGTATAAAATATTATCTTTCTAAATTGATATTCTTTTTGCGAAAACTAACAGATAAGAATGTTATATTCAATGTAATCTAGTTAAAATTCAGCTTTATTATAACCGAATCTTATCAGGTACCGTACTTTCAGATTATTCTATAAAACGAACTACTTTTCATTAAGTCAGATTCATCCGTAATATGTTTAAAAATGGTAAACCTTGCATATATGTTAGTCACCTTTATAACAATGGTACTAAACGTATGGCTTCTGTTAATATTATCAAATATACAAATCGTTTTAGGGCTTTTTTTTCTGTTTTTGTAGTTGGAACTTACTTAGCTATTTTATATATATTCATCTGAAGTATCTTTTGCTTCCTTTTGCATGTTATTAGATGTAGTTAACGGTACTAAATTCAATTTTGAGCTCATAGAGAATTCCAAAAGGTATATTTTCAATCATGATATATTTTCCTGTATATTTTCCTTTACCAATTCCCACCATTTCTGTAAACTATTTTTTGATAACATATTAGTTTTACTGTTCAATAATGGAGCATTGACATTAAAAAAATCTCAAATCTTAAAACCTGTTATTCACCTTCTTTTGAAAGCGTTTTCAGTCGCGGATTAGACCTTGGGATGGGTGATAACATGATTCAAATATGTGTACAAAGTTGGAATTTGCGTATTCTGATCTGCATCGTCGTAATCTTCTCTGTATAGTGTTGCTACATCCTTTTTGTATATCTTTTTCCATGTGAAAAACAAAGTATCTAGTCTCACTAAACCTATCATAATGCTCTGCAATTCTATAAACGTTATTTTAAAAAGTAAACTAATATTATGTTTGCCAATGAAAACTTTACGTGTAGATGTTTTGCAATGTAGGTGAATTAATTAAGGTCATTTTTGGTGTGAATTAGTCCAAAGCTCCTAATTTGGCTAAAGTAGCTCTTGATTTAAGGTTACTATTTATACCAAAGTTAATTGAACAATACATTAAATGTTGTTGTTGTTAGTAATACGCCTGGATCATGACTGAATGTCATTCATTCTCCTGTATCCGACGGAAGCAAAACATCGTCCAGGTATATAGAAGTTAATGCATGATCTTCTTTAGCACTGATATCATCACTGGATATTCTATATCAGTTATTTAGACTTTCATTTCAGGTCCCTTTTCTGCAAACTTTCGATAAATAACTCCGTCACAAAATAATAACATTGTAAGTTTCGAATACAAGTTCTCATGCCTTTCACATTAATAACATACTCGTGTAGGTTTATATTCGTGTTCTTTATAAGTATGGGAAAATTTACTTTTACATTTCTTATATGCATATATTTTGAAGGAGACTTAGTATTTGAGGGAAAACATCTTGCTTCCTTTTGCAGCTGCTCCTCACAAGTGATGGAAGATATATCGCACAAACACGAAGATTGCAACACTATGGTACCAGCGTTCAAAATCTTCTTTTGTTTGTTACTAATGCCTTTTAAATATATCTTACTTGACACGTGGTTCCATTCAGTGGTGACAATGCTTTCACTATTCCCCAACCCTCGGTAGTATACGTGCTGATTAGCGTTTCCACTGTTATTCCAGATACCAGCTTATTGGCCAGTGTCTCCACATATATTTTCTAACCCGACAACTTTCAGCGCATGTATCTTCCATCGTTTGCAACACTGGGAACCAACTTGTACTATTTTTTTTCTATTGATAGTACTTTTCCACTTTGCATTAATTCGTATATAATGTCATTTTTTTTTTTAAAAAGTATAACTTTGTTCTGCATTGGCAACACTGCTTCCTAGATTACAACACTGCTTATGGTTTTTGTTACTACTTGTGATCAGTTATATGTTGTGCAAGTTTTATTTTGATGACTTTTCCCGTTTTCAAGATATGCCATTACAACCTCACTATTGCCTTTATATACATTTTTGTGACATTCGAAGTTCCGTAGGCTCTAGCTAGCCTCCCCCTGGACCATGGTATCTTAAATTTTGATAATCTACATATCTCGTTATGTTGCTTGCGATGTATTAGGTGTGAATAGGATTTGTGTGTTTGTGAACCGTGACCCTTCCACAAAGAAAATTTCAACTTCATGCTGAGCGTGAAGTTGAAATTTTCTTTGTTTGGTTTATATATAAGTTGTGTCACCAGTTAGAAGCAGAGTTCGTCTGGGGAATGCATTTTGTCACCAGTCTGTTGACACTGTGAGCAACGTGACCCTGGATTATTTCGTGGTCACGAGAGGAAGCTCGTCGAAAGACGTCATTTTTGACTGTGTCATTATAGAACAAGTGAAAACATTGCCCCCATATCTTTCCATTTTCCTCCATTCCACTGTGGCCACTGTGGTTTGGTAGCAATGTCGTGACAGAACAGGGACATATGTAAGTACTTTGTTTTATATCCTGGCCAAGATAGTACGATATCGTTGAAATAAATAAAAAGCGTTTCATGTGAAAATTAATTAACATCTTTAATTATTACACATTTAAATACCAAGTTCATAACTAAGCTCTTGCGCATGCGTAAATATATTGAAATGTTTGCTAATTGATATGTTATAATCTTTTGTAGTGTGTTGTTATTTTTCTTTATGTACTCAATATTCTCGTATTTTCCCAATATTAAATCGTGTGTTTGTATCAAAGCAATGTTTTTTTTTCAGGAAATAGAAATGTCACTCATGTAAAGAAAGTTCTCAATGAGCTGAAATGGTTTTCCTATTTTGTAAATCTGAAAGGTTCTCCACGGATAGCTTTCCTTATCAGCCGTCCTGACCGATAAAAAAGGAAATTCACATATTTCACATTCAATCTAAAATAAATTCTAACGCGGTCTGTTTTAGTGATACCTACAACGTCAGTTTGGAAACTTCGGCACGAGTCATTCCAAAGACCAATAGGTGGTTTATTCCAGACTTTATCTTGAAACCAAGCGTGTTTTAAACAATTCTTAGCCACAACAAATGGTCGCAAAGCTATAAAGAAAATAACTGTTTTGCTAGTTGTGATATTTCACATCCCACAAAACATATCATGCTATTCTAAGTACACTGAAATGTTTATTATATAGGGTACAAATTTTTCAAAGTTAACACGTAGTGTGACCTTTGATACCTACATTTTTAACTACTTACTCCTCCATTTATTCTATGGTGTTTAATATAAAACGTTATGTGTTGTTAGCTAGATTAGACTACGTTACTCCCTTCTGGGTTGGCTCTAAAATCCAACCTTAACCAACAACTATATACAACATCGAAACGCTTCTCTTTTAAAAATATATTTGCCTTAGTAGCAAGTAGAAATGCAGAATCATGATGTGTTATATCATATCTGTAAGCCTTGTTCACAGAAATTTGTATTTAAAAATCACAAAGTAGAAACTTGCTTGCCGCGAACTCTCTTCATTAAACTCTGTGTAATATCTTACTATACTTAGCTATATTAGATCATTCAAGGGATCTGGATATTAATTCAGAGCGACTTATGGCAATGTGTATAACTAGTGAGAATGAGAAAGACGCATTGATCTTCTCGGTGTAGACTGGCCCTATTGTATAGAACATTTCCACAGGAAAGGGCAATTTCAAAAAATGTTGATACTTAACTGATTGATCTTTGAAAAATCTGATATACTAAGAAATGAACAACAAAAATTTACCTATATTTTTAAGCTTCTTTTGGTTGATTGGAATTCTTCCAGCAGGATATGCACACGTCTGTGGATGCGATGGCGGTTGACCAAACGCAAGTGCGAACGTATGAACAATCTCTCATGCAACTAAATGACCCATCCGTCTTCGTAAACGAAATGTCTTAATTTGAAACACCATCTTTCCTGCTTGTGGTTTGTTTTGCAGTCTCTACTCATCTTGTTGTATTGCGTAAGCCACTAAATCTTGAATGACAGTATATCACGTTTCAACCAATTTTACTGAAACTCTTTTCTTGATACTTGAACGAATGAATAGTTCTTTGTACTTGAACAAATTAACCATATAAACCCACAGCAGCTATTATTGAAATGGAGCAAGGCAGAACTGTCCTTTGTTCAACAAGGGCCTATAGCGTTTCAATTTCCGTAAAAAACATACGTTCAAAGAACAACAAATGTACCCTTTTTCCGTAAGTTAATACAATTGCTGTACACTTAATTTTCTTTGCTTAAATTAGATTCACATAGTCAAGTTTTCCAATGTCCCTTCTTACACCAATATTCAGAAATACCTGAAAATAGTGAGTCCGTTGCAGTAGCGAAAATACTTGAATTCAGAAATTGCACGTTCTAACGTAAATACCCTAAATTATGTGCACAACCAAATGCATAAAGCAATTGAAAGGTAGAGGGAATGTCAAAGAAAGGTGACGCATTTTAAAGTCCAATTCTCCCATTTACTCATATATATTTAATATAAAATATCGCTATAACTTGTGGATTATTTGCGTTTTCGGATTGAAACTTTCCTGCCGGCTAGCTGTTAACGTGTAGAAGTTGTTACGAAAGGAAACCTTGTTTCAAAATTAGATCCTCCTTTCTTTCCGTGTACACTTCGTTTTAATTACACTGAAAATACTTTAACAATAAATTTCATAACATCAAATTATTTCAAATTGATACATTATATTGCTAACATTGTTTTCAACTTGCATTTAGTTACTTGTTTTTAAATATCAGTCGTCGTTTTTTGGACGGAATTTTTAATCGCTGCTAATGATGGAAATCTGTTAACAGTAAATTCGCATGTTCATCGATGTTTTTGCGACAGAATGCCAGTTCAAATTGGTATATTTCATAATTGTTTTCTATTTCCTTTACAAGTTCAGGCAAGATGCAAAATTGCCGATTGCCGATTGATTTTCATTTTTACTTGTTTTAAAGAAAAATGCTGTATTTAAACTTTTAAAGCAATTCCTAATGTCACAATCCATTATATGTTACATGACTTAATTGAATACAAAAATAAAAAAATATTTTAAAAAACACGCTTTTTTAAGATAGGCTAAAAGGTAAAAATTATAAATAGAATTAATCTTATTAATCGGAAAATAGAAGCGTGGGTGCTCTTGCCTACCTTATCATAATATGTAAAAGTACTCACGCTTTTATTTTCCAATTCATAAGATTAATTCAATTTATTATTTTTTACTTTTTACTCCATCTTAGAAAGGAGTGCTTTTTTTTTAAATCTGTTTTTCTTTATATTTTTTTCTTTATTGGTTTCGTGTTCTTCACTGCAGTGTAACATTCTAGATTTACACTCTAACCATTAAACATAATAATGTTTCTAAATTTAGATCTTTAGTTGAAATTCTTAGATACTGAATAATAACATCATTTCTGAAGACTGGAAACAATATAGCTGTCGTTAGTAACTGAAACTCCTTTTCAGTTGCTTTTGAAGAATTTACCATCTTTACCCTGATGCTTCTACTACCATACACATTAGAAGTGTTAATTTGGTTGCAAAACGATTAAGGCGTTCAACTTAATTTACTTCTATATTTAATTAATTAATTATAGTTAATTGAATTATTTTGTCGTATATCTAATGATTGAATATCGTATTGTCCTCAAAAGCAAGCAAGTTTACAAAATTTCAAAGACATCGGATGATGAGAAGTGAGTTTAAAGTAGATTGCAAAATTTGTACCGAAAAGACAGACAAGAAAGCTGGTTAATAAAAAAAAGTGTTAAAATGACTTTCACTTATGTATTTCCGATAAAATAATGCATCATACTAATACACTAAAAAACTCTCTTTCCATTTGCTAATACCAATTAAAATTGAAAACGGTCGCATTTTAGATGTCGATCATAAAGGACGTAGTCTATAACTACTAATGCAAACTACACATTCAAGTATATTTAAAAGTGACAGGATGTTTCCAGACTTTAGTTCTTCCTATCCACTCAAAGGGTTTGCTACTGGTCAAGGCATAAGATTTGAATGGAAATTGAGTTATTATTATTCTCAGAACGACAGATTGGATTCTGCGAAAACTTTGGTTCAGCTCAGAATGTGCAAGATTTGATACTTCTTTTGCTAGAATGTCATTGAATTCTCTCTTGCACAACAACCATGATCGAGACTCCTTTGCAACAAGAGCATAGCATAAAACATTGGACTGTTCAACTGATCTTTTAATTTAAATGGAAGTACTAATTCCAATGCTAATTTAGCCTTCTGCGCTTTTGTGACATCGATATAATTGCGGTATACTCAACAAGTACTTTAACCAAGAGTTCTTCAATTCTTGATCCATTCTTTCTCTTCCCGTTCGCTCTCTCTTTTCGTATTTTGCTTCTTCTCCCGAATTTTTTCTTCCCCACAATCCTCTTTCCCTCTCGCGCACGCACACACTCAGACTCACACGCATATTATTATGCACAGATGCACATTCGTGTAGGTACGTATATACTTACCACAACCTTTGCACCACATGATTATTCCTTTACAAGATACTAGGAAACTTATGAAAATGTGGAGAAACGACAAGCGGATTATTATAGACATTGAAACTAAAAGTAGAGACCCTCGTAGGAGGAGACGAAAAGAATTGAAGTTCTTAGTGGTGACAAAATAAACTTCGTGTATAACTTTCAAAGAAAAAAAAATGTTGATACATTTTGAGGTTAACTTTGTATAACAGAATAGCAAGAAGCTAAAAGGTTAGTCGGATCAACGCAAAGTTCTTTTTTGAATCGAGTTTGCGAGTTTAGTCGTCAAGAGACCTAAGCAATATATTTTCGAGTCGCATTTCAAGCTCTCACTTACACAGTCTCATTTACAGGGAATTTTATTTCAGAGTGCTATACACATTTATGATAATTAATAGATGAAGAAGCAGCAGCATGTGTTTCGCATTCGAGAAGGGTCACCACCGGCAAAAACCATAAAGGCGTAAGCGATTTTCATTAACTTTTCGGAAGAGATAAAGCAAAGTAAATCATTTCCATTGACTAATGACTTTACAAAATATATACCTTTCATAAAGTAAAGAAATACTCTATAATAAGATACATAAAGGTTTAACAGATACATAAGAATAACTTAAAACATAAAGGTACAGAATTTCAATCGCAACTGCTTATATAATCCCAAAATTACATTTTTGTCTCCTACGCGTTTATGGCGTTTTAAAGCGTTAAGATTTTAGAGACATAAAGATGGAGAAATTGTCAACATATTGTTATTGTATAGTTGTATGTAATATTAATATCTATAAACAAGGATTAGTCATCTTTCTTAACAAATTTATTTTGTATGGATTTTTATGCAAAATGTATAGTAAAAACTAACTGATATCAATGCACACATTTTGAATGTTATTTTTCACACATTTACGTCATGGTATTTTTAACATTTTAAAAGCCATAAGGAAGTAAGATCAACTTAAAACCAATCTTATTATAATTATCCAACCTGTAATTACTGTTATTCAACGTCTCTGGAAAAGTAAGCACCTAATAACTT